>BTHU01000002.1:143539894-143829894 GCA_036184795.1 Tokudaia tokunoshimensis | reverse complement strand
AGCAACAGAAAGCAGAGAATATACTATTTAAATGCCCTGAAGGTAAAAGTGATCCAATGTCTATTGTGAGACATTGTTAGATTACTTGATAAACAAAATATGCTTCACACACACACACACACACACACACACACTAAAATATCAATTTCAGATGGGCAGTGGAGGGGTGCATGCCATTAATCTCAGCCCTCAGGAAGCAGAGGCAGGCAGATCTCTGCCAACCTGGGGCCAACCTTGTGTACAGAGCAAATTCTAGGACAGCCAAGGCTACACAGAGAAACTCTGTCCTGAAAAACAGAACAAATATACATATGTGTGTATACATATGCATATATATATATACATATATTTTTTTATTTGATGAGAACATTTTGGAAATCAGCCACATACAAAGTTACTAAGGCAAGCACTGCTGAACTGAGCACTTGAAATGGTTAATTAGAAAGGTTGACTTTATGCTATATTATCACCATCGATTTTTAAATATGCATGGTATAAATGAAACCCATTAAATTTTGTTTCTAAAATGTACATAAACATGAAAAAAATGGATGAAGGAAACCTTGAGGGCCAGCTAGTGGGTGCATGCTAAAACTGAGTCCCTAAAGTAGTCCTCTGACCTCCACGCACACGTGTACATGCGCACGCACGTGCACACACACACACACACACACACACACACACACACACAAACAAACACATACACTTAATGAATGAAAATAATTAATTCTCAGCTTTTGTATGCTATTGTTGGTGTGCTAAAGTTTTGTAATGTCCTCTGATGACTCCAGATTAGGGAGAGTCCGCCCACAAGTTTTTGTCTATTTTCTCATTCAGTAGACACTGAACAGAACGTAGCACAGCAATGCTTGGTAGCAATGCCTGTCAGGCCAGCACTCAGAAGATAGAGGTGGGGAAATCATAGCTTCAAGTCAGTCTGTTCTACAATACAGTCAGTTGGAAGTCAGCCAGTTTGGACAATACAGAGACCCTGTGCCGAGAGACACTGCATAAGCCAGAATCTCAGTAGCAGAGCGCTGCCCAGAGTGTGTACTACAGAATTCAAACAACAATAAGTAGAGAGGTGTCACCAAAAAAGGGAAATTTAAGCTGATGTGGACTTCCAAATGAAGTTACCTTTTAGATACACATTTAAATCAATAGTATAGACCAGAAACTGTTTATCAGAGAATGCCGTTATGTGTCTATTCCGAGAAAGGAGCTCTGTGAGGGGGCCTCTGGCTTCAAGAGGGTGCATCATCACATAAGGACTCCTAAGAGGACATATTTTTTATAAACTCACCATGAGCTTTAACATCTTCTTCATTGTTTCGCAGACTGAACAATGGAGTCTTTCGCTGCTGACACCAATTCAACTGACCTACACTCACGGCCTCTGTTTCAACCCCAAGACATTGCCTCCATGGTCATTCTTGGTCTCACTTGTTTATTGGGGCTGCCAGGCAATGGGCTGGTGCTGTGGGTAGCTGGTGTAAAGATGAAGACGACCGTGAACACAATCTGGTTCCTCCACCTCACCCTGGCCGATTTCCTCTGCTGCCTCTCCTTGCCCTTCTCCCTGGCTAATCTGATTCTCCGAGGATACTGGCCCTATGGCTTGTTCCTGTGCAAACTTATCCCATCCATCATTATCCTCAACATGTTTGCCAGTGTCTTCCTGCTTACTGCCATTAGCCTGGACCGCTGTCTGATGGTACATAAGCCAATCTGGTGCCAGAATCATCGAAGCGTGAGAACAGCCTTCGCCATCTGTGGATGTGTCTGGGCAGTGGCCTTTGTGATGTGTGTACCTGTATTTGTATATCGTGATCTGTTCATTATAGACAATTACAGTGTATGTAGCTATAATTTTGATTCCTCCAGGTCATCTGATTATTGGGAATACATGTATGATCTAAATCTATCAGAAAGCAATTCCCCTACTGCTTCTAGTGGTCATTTATACCCCTACAATTTCCAGGATGATTATTTTGACCAATTCACATATAACAATCATGTGCCAACACCTCAGATGGCAATGACCATCACAAGACTGGTGGCAGGCTTCCTGGTGCCATTTTTCATCATGGTAACTTGTTACAGCCTCATCGTCTTCAGAATGCGAAAGACCAACTTCACTAAGTCTCGGAACAAAACCTTTCGGGTGGCCGTGGTGGTGATCACTGTCTTTTTTATCTGTTGGACTCCATACCACATTGTCGGAGTCCTGTTGTTGATTACTGATCCACAAAGCTCCTTGGGGGAAGCTGTGATATCCTGGGACCATATGTCCATTGCTTTAGCATCTGCCAACAGTTGCTTCAACCCTTTCCTTTATGCCCTCTTGGGGAAAGACTTTAGGAAGAAGGCAAGACAGTCCATAAAGGGCATTCTGGAAGCAGCCTTCAGTGAAGAGCTCACACACTCTACCAGCTGTACCCAGGACAAAGTCTCTTCAAAAAGAAATAATATGAGTACAGATGTGTAAAGATGCAGGCTCAGGACCTAAGCAGATGTTCCCAGGTGAATTCTGATGATGGATGACATGTGAGTGGGATACTTTAGACGATCTGGTGACTCTCAGAGAAAGGTCTCTTATTGACATCAGTCTCATTTGAAAACATTAAAGATGCAAAACTTCAAGCCCCCTCCCAGATGTGTTGACTCAGAATCTCTGGCCCATGGGGACCAGTGTTTTAACAGGCCTTCTTGTTTCCATCAGTGTTAAGTTTTACCTCATTTGGCTTAGTCTATTCCCATCCCTGACTAAGCCATGTTCAATGAATAACTTTCTCATCTGTTTCCAGTATTAATCTTTTTTTTCCTTAGCATCATCTAAACTTCTAGTTTGCATGAAAGGTTGCTCTTATTGTCCTGAGTGAAAGATATTCACTTATTGTACCCTTTTTTGGTGGTGACAAGTGATTTTAAGTGGGGAAAGAGACACAGTAAGAAAAGATCTATGAAAGCAAGGAGTGATGAGTTAGACTTGGACAGAACACGGTGCCAAATGCCACCTACTAGAAGCTTCCTGAGATAATTCCAGTGTTTATGATTACCCCTAAGTGAGCACAGATAACACAAACACTTTCCTACTCCTAGAGTGATTTGGAAGTTGTAGCTTGGAGCTCTCTCTTCCCTGTGTATCCTGCTTGTTCATAGAGCCATCTATGTCCCATTTCTTATTTGTTTGTTGGTTTGGCTTTTTGTGTTGGTTGGTTGGTTGGTTGACCAGTTGGTTGGTTCACTGGTTTTTCAAGACAGTAGCCCTGCCTGTCCTGAAACTCATTCTGTAGACCAAGCTGGCCTCAAACTCAGAGATCAGCCTGCCTCTGCCTCCCAAGAGTCTTCTTAAGCTCCTAAATGACTTCTTTCTGTTTTCCACACAGGGTCTTGCCATCTCCTGCTGGGGTTAGGAGTGTGCAGCACATACCTGGCCCCACCTTCTTCAGCTTTTTACACTAGACTTTGTGCCTTACATAGCATAAAACAGTATTCTAAACACACCTTTCCTTTCTCCCCAAATTCACGTCATATGGAAGGAGGAATGGGATGGTGGGCGGAACCACAGTTCTTCAGTTCACTCCAGGATCGCTGCACACTCTGACAGCAATATCAAAAGATTTTAAACATGAGTCTAGGTGCCTTACATGCTAAAGGGGTCAGGCAGACTCTCTTGGGGTTTTCTTTCAAATTAATGTTTGTCTGGACCATGGTAATATAAAGTACTGTATGCACCCAATTTTAAAAGAACTAATTAATGAAATACAAAAGGGCCATTTCTCCAGTGCCCAGTAGTTCCTGTCTTTCCCTACTTCCAAGAGATAATAACCTTTGCAAGAATTTTAGCTGTTTCTCCTGATATTTACCATGATGCGCCTGAGACATGTGCTTACACTGCTGATCTTTATAGATATGAAGAAAAGGATGGCCTGAAAGATTTATCAGGGGCTGGAGAGATGGCTCAGCGGTTAAGAGCACTGACTGCTCTTCCAGAGGTCCTGAGTTCAATTCCCAGCAACCACATGGTGGCTCCTAACCATCTGTAATGGGATATGATGCCCTCTTCTGGTGTGTCTGAGAAGAGCGACCGTGTGCTCACATACATACAATAAATACATTTAAAAGAAAAAGATTTTACCTGCTTTACCTTCTTTCATATTTTCATCCAGCATCCCAGCGTTGACTGGTATTATATTTTAACCTGTTTGTGACCATTTTTCTCTTCCTTTTGTTGTCAGGTTTTGCTTGCCTTTGTGCACAGTCTGGCCTCAGACTCACAGGTCTCTTGTTATAGAACCTGAGCTGAGCACCACCACCCCACCAGTTGACGACACAATTTTCCTGTCAATAGATTTCGGTAGCATACAGCTTCTCTTCTGTCCTCTCATGTCTTGTACTAACATATTAATTGTACATGTTAATAAGGTTCAACACCACTGATCCATACATGCACACAACATTCACACTTTCATCCCCAGACTCTTCCTAATCATTGTTCTACTTCCTGGTTGACTTAAAAAAAAAAAAAGTCTGAAGAATCCTACGCTGGCCTCAAAATCACTATGCAACCAAAAATAAGTTTGAAATTCAAATTTTCCTGCCTCCACCTCCATGGGCTGGGCTTATAGGCATGGAGCACTATGCACAGTCTTATGAGGTACTAGGAGCCAAAACCAGGGCTTCACGCATAGTAATTAAACATCTACCAAGTAAGCTACTCCCCGACCCTGCTCAAGTTGACATTTCTGGCCCTCATATATGAGACTATGTGGTACTTCTGTGTCTGCTCACATAATGTCCTCCAGTTTCTGCTAATACCAGTATTTCACTCACTGTTATGGACGAATAACACTGCACTGTGTGTGTGGATGCACATGCGTGTGTGTGCACATGTGAGTGCGCGCGTGTATAGCAATTGCCATTATCCACCCAACTACTAACCAATGCCTAAGCAGATTCTATATCTTAGCTACTATATATAGTACTACACTCAACCTTTAGTTTAAAAAAAGCAAGCCAGCAGCTCCCACCATAATCTATTCTTATGTGTACACTTCCATGTGTTAAATCACTAAGAAGTCAAGCTTGTTTGTACAAATAGGCATATCTAAGATGAATGAGTTAATCTACAAAGACAGAGGATGGAACGTAGTTTAGTCTTGTGATACATTTATTCAGTTGTTGAGAGATGGGCCTTAGGTCACAACTGTTGTATGAGCAATTATGCGGAAATTTCAAATCACTAAAAGATCTTATTTGTTACAAGGTAATTCTGGGCTTAAGACTGAAGTTCTGCCTTTCCAGTGTGAGCTGTTTATATATTCCCAATGAATAAATGCTTTCATCTACAATGTCAGAAACTCCGAGAGCCTTTTCATTCTTCCATCTTATGTGTATGAGCATTTTACCCGTGTGTGTGTGTGTGTGTGTGTGTGTGCGCGCGTGTGTGCACCACTTGCATGCCTGGTGCCAACGGAGGTCAGAAGAAGGTGTCCCTTAGAACTGGAGTTACAGATGGGTGCTGGGAACCCAAACCTGGTCCTCTGCAAGGGCAGAAAGTGTTCATAACAACTGAGCCATTTCACTACCTGGGGTCTTTTCTGGCACTCGAGGAGCACTGCAAACCCAATAGGCAGCAAATGGACCTCACGGTGAGTGACTGCAGCTCTACTATGGCAGGAATGTCAGCCTTCTGGTCCGCTAAGGCTCTGGGGTCTGGGCGTCCATTCCTGGGTTATGTGAAGGGCAGCAGAGTGAAAAGTCTTGGCAGGATGTGAAGCCTGAAAGCACGGCAATAACTGATTTCTTCCGAGAGCTCTACTTACTTTGGGATGATGCTCTGAACGGAGCTTTATAATCGGATCCCCGGATTTTAAAACTCTGATGAGTGCCTTTACCAATTCTACACTCTCATTTCTAGAAGTCTGAGGTAAGGGCCCAGTCTCTCCCCTACAGTGTAGTGTCCTGGATCTTTTAATTAGATAATATACACAAAAAGTTTTAAAAATGAAATAAAAGTTAACAATATATTTTGATCATATTCTCTCTCCTCTCCTAATTCTAAGATCCTCCCCACCTCCCTACCAACACAACTTCATGTTCTCTCAAAAAAAATAAAAAAGCAAAACAAAAGACAAAAATCAAAACAGATAAAAAAAATCAATGAGCCAGAAATATATAAAAACAAAAGGAACATATTTAAAATAAAAAAAAAACCAAAAAAACAAAATCAAAACTAAAAAAAAAAATCATGAAATCTTATTTTATCAAGGTACACTGTAGCTGTCTTCAGACATCCCAGAAGAGGGTGTCAGACCTCATCATGGATGGTTGTGAGTCACCATGTGGTTGCTGGGATTTGAACTCAGGACCTTTGCTCTTCCAAAGAGCAGTCAGTGCTCTTAACCGCTGAGCCATCTCTCCAGCCCCAAAACCTGTTTTGTGTTGGCCAACTACTTTTGGGCATAAAGACTGCCCTGGAGTGTGGTTTGTTTACCCAGTGACACTCCATTGGAGAAAAGTGATTTTTTCCCCTTTTCAGCAGGTATCAATTACAAATAGCTTCTTGGTTAGGGGTGGGACTTTGTGTCCACTCTTTAACAGGAAAACAAAGTGGGCCCGCTCTACCCACTAACCTTCCTGCAAAATTCCACTACACTTAGTAGCACTTTAAACACAAAATGTTACATATGTATCTAATTTTTCCATCACTTACAAGCTAAGTAAATCCAGTGGTAGGGTTTGTAGTTTGAATAGGAAGGGCCCCCATAGACTCAAGTGTTTGGATGCTTGGCAATAGGGAGTAGCACTATTAGGAGGTGTGGCCTTGTTGGAGGAGGTATGTCACTGTAGAGGCAGGGCTTTGAGGTCCTAAGTGCTCTACACAGTCTTCTCCTTGCTGCATGAGGACCAAGAAGTAGAACTCCAAGTTCCTTCTCCAGCACCATGTCTGCCAGCACACTGCCATGCTCCCTGCCATGACAATAACAGACTGAATCTCTGAAACTTAAGCCAGCCCCAGTTAAATGTTTTCTGTTATAAGAGTTGCTGTGGTCATGGTACCTCTTCACAGCAGTAAACCCTAACTGAGGCAGGGGTTGACAAGATGCCAATAAGAACACCCTGTTTCATATTTCTCCTCTTCCAACCTGACAAAAAGAAACTAGAGAGAAGTACCAAGAAGATAAAAACTAGAAACGTTCTTTTCTTTTCTTTTTTATTAAGAAAGCATGCAAAAACAAAAAAACAAAACAAAACAAAACAAAAAAACCCAAACAAGTTGTGAGCCTATACACCCCCTTCCCAGCCTGCACCAATGCAAAGCATCATGGGTAGTATAAAGAACTCACCAAACCAGAAACATGGGGTTGAGGAGAGGAAGCCTAGGATAGGTGGATCAACACAAATGACTTCTCCTTTGTCCTGCTCCTCTGCTGTTTCCCCTATTTCCTCTTATAGGCAGTGACCCCTACGACTGTGCACACATCACCCAAGACAACAGCAAGGACTATACTTCATGTCCAGCAACACCGGACCAACAATATAAAAGTAGTTCTCTTCCCATGTCATGGAGGGCATGGGAAATTGAGGCCCAAAGGGGATCAGGTTTGAACTGCCCCATTCTGAAAGCCTCAGGGGGCCTAAAGCCACCCTCCAGTCTCCAGCCGCCCTCCAGTCTCCAGCCGCCCTCCAGTCTCCAGCTGCCCACCAGGGAGACTGGTTCTGGAGACAGGGAGAAGCCAGGGGCACCTGGGACTATGACTCAGCCTACGCTCCCCATCCTCGGACAGATCTGACCAGGAAAGGTGTGTAGAAAAAAAGGTGGCACTCTGCAAGGGTAAGACCTTGAGGAAACCAAAGGGAAGCTGTGTAGAATACACCTGAATGGAAGGAATAGCAGAGATGTCTAGTAGGGCACTGGGCAAAGGTATGTGCCACCTCTAGGGAAACACCCCTTTCCCTAGTGGGAAATATTGCGTCAAACATTAGCCCCACCAGATGCTCTCCAGTTCATCGCGCATTGTGCTGGAGGACACTTCTTTTTCTTATACTCCCTTTTTTTTCCTTACAAAGAAATAAAGTGCTCTTTAGTGAACTGCCCCATCTTGTCCCTTTACTTAGCTTCACTGGACTTCATCAGTCTCATACATAAGCCCCCTTCTAAAGAAAGGAAAGGGTTTGATGAGGGGAAGTGAGAATGGGAAGCCCAGTGTCTTGGAAATCATGGATAAATAAAAGCATATGAACAAAAAAAAATCAGAGATTGGCCCTGTTAATGCTATACATTTTGTCTGTTTCAGAAAATTTAGTGAAAATAAGATGGAAGTGAGATTTGCCTTCCCTCTCGCAAATCAAATTCAATCACACACTAAGACCTCTGCAGCAATAAGTCATGGCCGCTCACTGATAATGGAGACTCACTGCTCTGTGCCTAGGAATGTGCCTTGCCCTCGCTGAGCCCTGTCTCTGTATTATTCATTTCCCTCTTACAGGGAAATGTAATTATTCATTGCCTGTCAAAATCAAAAGCTTCCACCCCACTGACAAGGACTTCAAGAGAAGCATTTATTTCCCTGTGCAGTTAAACAAATGACAGGTTCCCACCCACATCTACGCCAGCTCCCTCTCTTCTCCCCACCGGCCCGTCAGCAGTCCCACAGGAATGAGTCTGCTATGACAGGAGAGAAAGAGGTTTCCACAGCATGTCTACGACATGAAGAAACTAGGAGCGAGAATGGCTTCCTTTTGTCTTGAGAATCCCAGAAAATGGGAGAACAAAAAATAAAACAGGTAGATGATTTGGACAAACAGCTTTAGGAAGACAAAATAGTATTTGCTGAAGGAGAAGAGATGATGGAAAGTCACTTATATATGCAGAATAGCCAGTTAACTCTCAGAAAGAATTCCTTTTCCAAAGCCAAAATGCCTTACATTGAAATTGTTTCCAAGAAGCTGAACCTATGATGGGCAGTGGTCTTCATGCCCGAGCAGACAAGCTAACCTCCTGAGAACATCAGCCAAGAGGAAGTCGGGGAGGCTTTGGCATGGCAGTGCATACCCAACCTCATGCTGGGTTAAGCCCATCAGTGCTCCATGGCCTACTGAACCCAAGTCCACCCGTCACGGGCATGAGGACTGCCGGAAAAAGTAAAGATTGGATGCATAACGGGAGTGCTCAGAGGACACAATTAGCACCATTGATAAAACTGCAACGTCATGGTTGCCAAGCAGTGTCTTAGACTCCCCTCTACTTACGGCAGCCTCTCCAGGCCAGCCCAAAACAGACAGGAACAGAACACAACTCGGAGCTGAAGAGTGGGATCAGCACTGAGTTTCTCAGAGAGAAAGGTGAACTAGCATCTGAAGCCTTTCTTGACAGCCATCACGGCCTCTTCTTGAGGCCTGAAGATTTCAAACAGGCAAAGGGAGGGCGAAGCCCAGGGTAAGAGGGCAGCAGACTGGGCAGTATGTAACCAATAATAATAATAATAATATAATTAGAATAATCATAAAAGAACTAGGAGGGAAACAAAGAATGAGGAGGGAAAGAGGATTATCCTCGGCAGCATCTTGCAGTGGCTTCTCTGACAGAGAGAACAGAAAGAAGCTATATATCTATATACAGGTTTGGGGAAGATGGGTGGGGACTGTTATTCCCCCGTGGCCAGAATTCACCACCAGGCCTTGGGCTGATGTCCACTGTGATTCATTAAGTGATCAAGTCCCAGTCGAAGTCATCGGTGATCTCCTCATTGGCACCAGGTGGGACAGGTGGCCGGGGAAGCATGTGGTGTGCTGTCAAGAATAAAGACAGATCATAAAATAAGTTGGAAGAGAAGTAAGTTCCATCAGTCTGGATGGGGAGTGAGTGCTCTTCTGCCCCAATAACACCACGAAGGAAACCGGAGATAACACCAGTACAATCAGACTACAGTCCAGTCAGTCAGCCTATAGTCCAGTCAGCCTACAGTCCAGTCAGTCAGCTTATAGTCAGTCAGCCTACAGTCCAGTCAGTCTGCCTATAGTCAGTCAGCCTACAATCCAGTCAACCTACAGTCACTCAGTCTACAGTCCAGTCAGTCAGCCTACAGTCCAGTTAGCCTACAGTCAGTCAGCCAGCCTATAGTCCAGTCAGCCAGCCTATAATCCAGTCAGTCTGCCTACAGTCCAGTCAGTCAGTCTACAGTCCAGTCAGTCAGCCTATAGTCCAGTCAGTCAGTCAGTTTATAGTCTAGTCAGTCAGCCTACAGTCTACAGTCAGTCAACCTACATACAGTCCAGTCAGTCAGCCTACAGTCAGTCAGCCAACAGTCAATCAGCCTACAGTCCAGTCAGTCTGCCTATAGCCAGTCAGCCTACATGGTTTTTTTTTACTTTAAAGAATGTTTTTATTTTATGTGTGAGTGTATTTTTAAAATTCTTCTCTCATGCATTAATTATATCTCGACTATAGTTACCCTTCCCTCCTAGTCCCTCCCTCCAACTCCACTCTTCCCCAGATCAACTCCTCCTGTTTCCTTTCAAAGGAAAAGAAAAGACGAGATAGAGAGAGAGAGAGAGAGAGAGAGAGAGAGAGAGAGAGATATCAGGCCTCCCAGGAATATTCACCAAACTTGGCCTAACAAGATACAATAAGACTGGGCACAAACCCTCATATCGAGGTTGGACATAGAAACCTAGTACAAGGAAAAGGATCCCAAGTACAGGCAAAGGAGAGAGAGATACCCCCACATACACACCGTTGGGAGTCCCACAGGAATACCATGCTACACAAACACAAGGTATGTGCAGAGGACCTAGCTCAGGGGTCCCTGTCTGTCATTTCAGTCTCTGTGAGCCCCTATGAGCCCTGCCTAGTTGATTCTGTGGACTGTGTTCTCATGGTGTCCTCACGGTGTCCTCTACCCCTCTGGCTCCTACAACCCTTCCTCCCATCTTCACAGGGTTCCCCTGGACCCACCTGCCTAGCGTTTGACTGTGGGTCTCTGCATCTGCTCCCATCAGATGTCCCTCTGATGACAACTGGGTTACAGCCGTCAGTTCTTTTTGTTGCGGACTACTAATTCAATGACATCCCAGGAAACACACCGAAGCAAATGGTGACCTAGCACTATCCTGTCATTAAACTCTATGTTTGTGAAGACTATCTAACAATGATAAAATAGCTTAATTGGGTGAGTTATATGAAAGAGCAGTGCAGAAAGTCATATTTGCAGCGCACAGACAAAGAAATAGGCGTCACCCTCAAAACTGAAGATTCTTGTGACCACAGAAGATTGTTGTGGATGGCAACAGTGAATGGCCTAAAATACATTTAAGCTCGAGGGATCGGTTCCTTTGTGCTGTCTCCAGAGGTTCAGTGTCTCCCCGCACTCTGCCTCCCTACCCTCAGATAATTCAAACCCACACTGGGAAAGCAAGTCAGTGACACAGCACTTGCCCAGCATGCAAGAGACCCTAAGTTCCACCCAACACTGCAAAAGACAAAAGCAAAGACAACAAAGAAACAAAACAACGTGTTGACCCCAGATGCCTGACGCTAGTGGTCAAGTGACAGGAATACACATGAGTAAAAACCGTTTATGGGAAGCATTCATCTCATTTGCCTATCTTCCCTCTTGGTTCCAAAGCTGGGTAAAAATATCCCTCACAGCTATCTTTCACTTTCACTCATAATTTTACTTCCTTTCAGTATTGTAGTTGCAGGATTTTTTTTTAATTTTTTTAAAAAAATGAATGTGTATGTGTGTTTTGCCTGCGTGTATATCTGTGCATCACACTCGTGAGTGCCAGCAGAGGCCAGTAGAGGGTGTCAGATCCCTGGAACTAGAGTTATAGACCATTGTAGGCCACATAAACCCTGTGGGTACTAGGAATGAAACCCAGGTCCTCTGGAAAAAAGAGCTACTGCTCCTGACCACTGAGCCATCTCTCCAGCCCCACAAGGTAAATTTAAAGCCAGTCCCAAGCGAGGGGTGTAGCTCAGAGGTAAAGCCCTTGTATAGTATGTGTGAGGTCCTGGGCTCCATTCCCAGTACCACCAAAGTGAATTTAGTTAAATAAAAGTACCTTCCTTAGTCTCACCTATGCGCACCTCTCTAGAGGGTAGCTCATCTCATCCTGCAAGTCTTGGGGACCATGACACCTCCCCCATTCTAGCAGGTACAGAAAGAAGGACAAAGAGAAGACGCCAGAGGGAAGCAAAGCAACACTGAGAGACAGGTGTGCTTGTCTGTCCGTGAGACACACTCCCCAGCTCTTACCTGTGCGATTGTATCCTGCTGAGTCTTGGGTGGAGATTGGGTACACTGGTGCTGGGCCAGGGTAGAGATGGGAGGCTTGCGGGTGCCCATAAGAGTTCACTACCAAAGCAAACCAAAAGTCACGGTACTGGGGGATTACTGTAGTCAACAAAGCAGGAAGGGAAACCATGTCCCTATGTCCCTCCACCTCTGTCTCTCTTCTTGTCTTGTTTTATAGATCCTACACGCAGCAAGCATTCTGCAAAAGCTACCAGTCCTCAGCTCTTAAGGTGGGAAGGGACGGATCAAAGATAAGAGAACAACGAGAAACATGACCATCAAGTCTCCATTTTCACTGGCTTGAGTGGGGTTCAGGTGATGACTACTACTGGGACAATTTAGAATAAGGACTTCCTTTAACAAATCCTCCCCCCCCCTTTAAAAGGTAATTCTGATCTCCCAAGTTGAGGTGTGGAAGGAACCTAGTCTGAAGCTTCTGCAGCAATTCTTTAGGTCCACCTGCAGGACTTTATTGACTCAATAGGTGTTCAGTCAATGAGCTGGTCCCAGGACTCAGCCGGGTCACCGCCTAGAAAACTGATTGGGCATTTCTTGTCTCCCTTCCCTTCACCCTTCACTTACTTCAGTCTCCACTTCTCTGACAACTTTGTGTCGTACCTTGGTTCATGGATGGTTCCGGTTTGCCACTGGTGAGGGCACAGGAGTCAGTGATGCGGGAAGGGGCAGGTGGTCGGTGGGAGCCCCCTTGTGGGGGCATGTGACCAGTCTGGGTGAGGAAGTGGTTGAGGGAGTCACACAAGTTGGCGATGTGATGCTGGTCGAGGGTCCAGTTCCTCTGCTCTGCCTGCCGTAGGCTCTCCATCAGCTCTAGGAACAAGAACACCAGCCGTGGTAACCCTGAGTGAGGAGGTGCAAAAGCCCGCACCACACCCGGCCCTGGTGCGCAGTCTCCTCACCACACCCATCTCTGGTACACGGTCTCCTCACATCTTGTACCACTAATATTGTGTATTAATGATAATGAGTTATGCCTTTTCTTTTCTTTTTTTTTTCTTCTATAAGCATTTATTGAAATGTGATATGATAAGATTCATTGACTGTGCCAGTTTTTAATTAGAATTTTCTCCTCTGGGACTGACTGCCTACATTAACTTTATTCTGTACTGACACTTTTAGAGTAATTAAAAAAAAAGATTAAAAACAAGCCTACTCATTTCACTCTAGCTAAGGATGCTTCATGCAAAATTTGAGACTGCTCTCTTTTTTCTCCCCCTCTTAAGGGGAGTCCTAATGCGACCACCCAGAGGCCGCGAGTTACTTCTATTACAGGTCCACCTTTCAACTCCCCATTCTATTTGCTCCTTGCCAAATTCTTATTTTAATTTGCATCTCCTTGGTGAGTAAAAAATGTTCAAAGTGACTTAATGAATTCACTATCATCTCTCTGCCAAGAAGCAAAACTACAATACGGTGGTCCAGACTCTGAATTCTCAAGAGCCTTCCTCTTCCCCAAAAGATGACTAGCATAAAGAATGTAATGTTTGAATAATAGAAAATTTTTGGGTCAAATTTAAAAATATAGATAACATATCTATCTTGTGTAACACGCAGAAGTGATGAAATTCTGTCCCAAACCCACTTGGCCAAGCACATGGGTTCTAGCACACCCCCTCTTCCCCCCGGAAGTGATCCTTAAAGGGCTAAACCCACTTGGCCAAGCACATGGGTTCTAGCACACCCCCTCTTCCCCCCGGAAGTGATCCTTAAAGGGCTAAATCCACTTGGCCAAGCACATGGGTTCTAGCACACCCCCTCTTCCCCCCGGAAGTGGTCCTTAAAGGGCTAAATCCACTTGGCCAAGCACATGGGTTCTAGCACACCCCCTCTTCCCCCCGGAAGTGATCCTTAAAGGGCTAAACCCACTTGGCCAAGCACATGGGTTCTAGCACACCCCCTCTTCCCCCCGGAAGTGGTCCTTAAAGGGCTAAATCCACTTGGCCAAGCACATGGGTTCTAGCACACACCCCTCTTCCCCCCGGAAGTGGTCCTTAAAGGGCTAACCTGAGAACTGGGACTGCTCGATGCTGGACCAGTTGAGTCGATTCACCATTCTGAAGCTTTCCTTTAAGGAGTCGATATTGGAGCACCAGTCTGGAGGAAAGGCTGTGAAGAGAGCAGTGGGTGGTGAGACAGGAAGCGCAGTCAACACAAGCAAGCTCCTCAAGGACGCAGCTCATCAGCTGCAGCGGCACCAGAGCTGTGGACACTCTCACTGGCCATGCAAGGGGGGAAAGGTGAGCTGTCCATTAAGCACCACAGGCAGAGATGCAAAACAATGCTCGTTCATCTGCCAATAAGGACCGGAACGATGAAATCCCCAACCTCAATCCTCCAGAGTACAGGGCTTTATGTAGTAACTTCCATCTGCTGAGATGGGGTAAGGAGGCAAGAGGCTGACCCTGAAAGACCCACTGTTAACTTTTTCACCCATGGTACCTCAGCGCCAGTCAGGAAGCAGTGCAGTCCTCTCTGGACCCTTCTTACTCACCAAAGCCAGTGCTGTTGATGGCTGCCTGGCTCTGGGCCTGCGGCGGCGGGGGCGGCTGCTGGGCAGGGTGGGAGTGGGGATGGTGCTGATGCGGGTGGTAGCCTCCGTGCTGCAGTGGGGGAGGATGCATGGTCATCCCGGTCGGGGGGCCATAGCCTTCAGCTCCCGCTGGCTTTCCCCCGGGTGTAGTACAGCCATCAGGGCTTGGGGTGTGCAGTGGAGGGGCGCCCCCTACATTTGAGGGGCCCTGAGTGGGTGCCTGCTGCTGCTGTGGTTGCTGGGGTGGTGGCTGTGGCTGCGGTGGTGGTTGCTGCTGTTGCTGTTGCTGTTGCTGCTGTTGCTGTTGCTGCTGTTGTTGCTGCTGCTGCTGCTGGTACATGTAGTAGTTGTTAGAAGGTGTCATGTCTCCCAGGAGTGAGGAGAAGCCTGCAGGGAGAAGAGGAAGCAGGCAAATGATTTGAGCTACATGGTTTCACTAAATGACATCTTCTTTCAGGATGAGAACTCGGGCAGGAGAGTTGAAAGGACACGAGCTCATTCTGTGACCACAAGAGCCATGTGTCCCTTCTGGTAGATAACAGACCGGAAAAAAAGCAGTTAGGTTAGGGGAAGGCTCTGCCCCACTGGTGGCCATGGAAATATTAATAAAAAACGTTTAAAACCTCACTGGTGACAATTCATGCTACTAAAAGGGATTTAGATGTAGGCCTGGAATCGGTTTCAAAGGAACTTAGCAGGTGAAACTTAACTCTAACTAAAGCACAGCTGTTGGGCAGACACTGTTCGGTCCACCTGACTGTCCTGCGGTCCTCTACTATCCTGCCTCCTGTGTCAGTACCTAGGGATGCAGCATGAGTGGGAAGCAGCATACAGACAGGTTAATCTCTCAAGCCACCTGGCAAGGAAGAGCTAACTTGTGTCCAACCTGCAGCCCCCAGGACGAATGAATGCAGCTCAGGAGAGCTTCGAATATAGCCAACACAAAATCATACTCTCTCAACCACTAAACCATCTCTCTGAATCATTAAGTCTCTTTAAAAAATCATGAGGTTTTTTTTAAAGATTTATTTATTTATTATGCATACAATATTCTCCCTGCATGTACACCTGCATGCCAGAAGAAGGCACCAGACCTCATTACAGATGGTCATGAGCCACCATGTGGTTGCTGGGAATTGAACTCAGGACCTCTGGAAGAGCAGCCAGTGTTCTTAACCTCTGAGCCATTACGCTATAATGTCGGAATGTTGGACAAGCCTGGAGCTGGCTATCGCTAGAAACCTGAGAAAATGTTCACCATGGCCTCACCTCACAGTCTAATTTCTTCCTTTCTTTCTGGCCGTCTCTCCAGGTCCCCTCCCTCCAATCAATCAGCAATATGAGTGGTATTATCTCTCAAGCAAATGCTAATACCTTAGGCCACACTCTAGAGATTGATCCCTTAGGTTATAAAAAAAAGAAATTAATTGCTTGCCAAAGAGCCCCGTGCCCACACTCCTAACATTTAGGAGGCCAGGGTGGGAGGATCACACCAGGCTCAGCACTCAGGAGGCAGAAACGGGAGGATCTCTGAGGTGGAGGCCTGCGTGTGCTACAGAGACCTTGTTAAGAAGAAAGGAGGAGAGAGACACTGAAACAGGAAAGGAGGAGGGTAGAAGAGGCCTGGGAGGAGGAGGGAGCAGAGGGAAAGGGGAGGAGGAGGGAGCAGAGGGAAAGGGGAGGAGGAGGAACTCATGACAGACCAAATCAGTGTTCATGTTTTCTCTCAGTTGGGATGAAAGACCTCAGAGAGAAGAGTTAATGTGACTGAGGCCCTGTGTCCCTCATCACTCTGTCTAGCCCATGCAGCCTACGATGTACTACCAAAGAGACCACAAGGTCCGACAGTTCACGTGAACTCTTAGCCCCACCACAACTTCTACATGAACCGGGGCTGGAAAGATGGCTCAGTTGGCTAAATTGCTTGCTATGCGACCGTGAAAACCAGAGTTCAGATCCCCAAGGCTAACATAAGCGCTGTAGGTGTGCAGCCCACACCTACAGAGTCCAGGGGACGGAGACAAGGGGACTCCCGAGCAAGGCGACTAGCTGGACTTGCCTAATGGGCAAGCTCTGGGTGCAACTGAGCAGTCCTGCTTTAATGCATAAGGTGGAGGGTGGCTGAAAAAAACACTTGAATTGACCTCAGACCCCCGTAGGCATACATATTTACACATTCACACAGACAATCGGACAAACAGACAGACAGACAGACACACACACACACACACGCACACACACAAACATGCAAACACACATGCAAAAATGTGTGCATGTGTAAAAGCAATCCTGTGCATACATGCAAGCATACATGTGTATAGTATGTGTGTGTGATTAGGAGGTGGAGACAAGCAGATCTCTACGAGTTCAAGGCCAGCCTGATGTACATAGCAAGTTCCAGGACAACCAGGGCTACATAGAGAAACCATGAAAGTCAAGAGAGCAGGCTGCACAACCATGAGGAATAAGGTAGTAAGCAGCATCCCGCCACGGCCTCTGACCAGCTTCTGCCTCTCTCTCCTCTCAAGGGTCTCTCAGCCATGGTTGTGACCACAGCAACAGAAAGCAAACTAGAATACTGCACAGATATGATCATTGCGGAGGGCTGAGCCACGCCATCTCTCAGAAGGCCACCCAACGAGGACTTTAAGTCATTCTCAGTAATTGTGGAAATTTGCAAATGGGCAGATATTGGCTGCTGTTGGGAAAGTAGTACTGTTTATTAACTGTGTTAGGTATGGTGAGGGTGTGATAGAAAGCAGCAGGGGAGGCTCTGGTCGCTGTGATGCTTACTATGACTGAATTTATACAGAATGACATGAGGCCTGGGAAAGTCACTCAATGATTTCCTCTTCAAAACAAGTTCAGTGGCAGGTCAAATAAGCTGAGCAAAATAAAGGTGACAGAGGCCAGCAGTTGTTCCTTATCTGTTTGCAATGTTTTGTAATAAAAACTAACAAATAAAAATACAGTAGCTTTAATCCCAGCACTCAGGAGGCAGAGACAGGCATTGCTTCGAGTTCAAGGCCAGGCTGGCTTACTTGGTGAGGATCAGGACAGATAATGCTACACAGCAAGACCCTGTCTCAGAAGGACAAAATAAAACAGGACAGAGCAGCAGGCACTGGAGGTGAGGGTCAACCGGCAGCCTTAGTTGTAGATGAGCGCTTGCTCCCACTGTATGAGCCCTGGATCCATCCCCAGCACTAACCCAGGTGTAACGAGCACAGCACGACTGTAATCCCAGCAGTCGGCATGACTCAAGGGTCAGAAGTTCAAAGTCATCGTGGCTACCTAGCAAGCGCAAGGCCAGCCTGGGATATCTGTAATTCTCTCTCACCCTAACTAGCTAACGAACTAACTAACTAACTGAAAAAGAGAATTGTTCTTATTATAGATTATAAGAATTCTTGGGGAGAGGGTACCACTACTGTCCCCTAGTGGCCATACTCTGAGTGACACGATCACAGCGGTAAAATCACTACTCCTGAACTAAGGGTAAGAACAGTGGTAGAACACCTAACACACACAGCCCCTGGGTCAGATCCCGGAATTGGGGTAGAGGGTGTTAGGGAAATCGCTGCCTTTGGATGATCCTCCAGTTTGTTTTCTGAAGATAATGCCCTAGTGTGCCCCTGAGCCGGCTGTCTAAACCAAATAGTTGAGTCCTTATGTTTCCTCTGACCAGTGACCAATGACCAGAATCATATATTAAAACAAGAAATTGAGGGCTGGCAAGATGGTATATTCAGGTAAGTGCATTCGCTGCCAAACCCAATGCAAGTGTGATCCCTGAGACCTATGCACGCACACACACACACACACACACACACACACACAGAGTAAAAAATGTAATCCCAAAAAACCAAAAAGACAGAAAACAAGGAGAGAAAAGAATGTTACCACTTATTTGACAATATAAGGAACTTTTAGTCTCAGCAACCAGAAGGGGGAGACTCTGTAAGTTCGAAGCCAGGCTGATACCTAGTAAGTTCCAGACCAGCCAAGGCTACATAGAGAGACCCTGTGTCAAAGAAAAAGAGGAGAAAAGGAAAAGAAGGATGCCCCACCTGTCCCACAGCAGACTCACCGTGCTGGGAGGAGGAGGACCGCTCCAGCATGGACCTGTAGAGGTTGCGGAAGGACCAGCTTAGGTCCTGAAAGTTGATCTCTGAGTAGGAGAATTTGAAGTCGTGGTTGGTGTTGTAGAGGGGAGGGGCACCCTCTGTGCTCTCCTGGCCTGGGGCCCCTGCTGCCACTGCTCCACCATCCACAGACCCTGGGCCCTGCAAAAACAGGTAAGAACAGTGACCTAAAGTCCCTTCTAAGAAGTATAACCCTCCAAAGGACACCAGGGTCCTTTTCACCCTCTCCACTTGGCCAGTGACACAGCATCACCTGCCCTTCCTGCTCATCCTGAACCTGGCCTCTTACCCAGCACTCTCCATTTCTTCTCTATGAACCCTTCCCTAGCGCACCTCCATGCCTCTCTCCCCTCCTTCCTTCTGGTTGGATTTCTCTCCTTTGCTTTTTCCTTCTTTCCCAGTCTATCTGCCTAGCACACAACAGGTTCTTAACATGCAACTGTGAACAGAGCACTATCCGAACCCACTGAACCATCCATCAATCACCCTATTCCCATCATCTCAGCTTCCTACCTGGCTGTAATTGGCCATGGAGGAGGGGCTCTGCAGTGACATCTGAGGAGTCCCCTCGTGAGACAGTGAGGCTTCTCCACTCCCCGGAACACCTCCCCGGGGGCTTTTGCTGGCCTCCTGCTCTGGGGAGTCTTGGGATAGCTGAGAATTGTGTGAAAGAAGAGAAAGCTGTATGCAGGGGTGAGACACCCACCCACGAGCCAGGCTTGTGGCTAACCCGCATTTACCACGGAAATGATGAAAATCCAAAGAAGGGATCTCCCAAAGAAGAGAGAACTTACATCATCATCTGGAGGGTGTCTTCTCTTCCGGGAAATGTCAGGGCAGGTGTCAATTGTCCAATAGGAGCCCTGGGAGGGGAACCCAACCCCACAGAGAAGAGAAGCATTACCTAAAAAGTTCCTATTGGAAAGAGTCTCTAATAGCAGTCAGTGCCCAGCACGGAAAATGCCTGGGGTTGGATTTCCCAGGAAAGAATAGAAGAGAGGAAGAAGGAAGTGAGATCAAGCAAGAGAGAAGGAAGAAAGGAAAGGGAAGGAGGGGAGAGAGAAGAAGCCGAGCTGGACTTCCGGACAGAATCCGGAGGGAGCTGAGTACTAGCAAGGAGTAAATCTGTCCTCAAAGGTCACAACAGACAAACACCAGCTTCAAATATTACAAAGGTGCAGAAGAGCAATGGTAACTATGTCAGAGAGCTGAGAAAGGCCAGAAAGCCTGTTTCTCTCCCCTATGACCTGAGGCAAAAGTGCCTTGAACGTTGGCAAATGAGGAGAACCTCTCCCTTCTCCCTTTGGAAGGTAAGACCTGAGACTGCATAGAAAAGCTTCCAAAAGGTTAGTAAGGAAATTGGGGATGTTGGCACATTCCAGTGATCAGCACTCAGGAGGGACTAAGGCAGGAAAATGGCAAGTTCAAGGTCAGCCTGGGCTCTACAGTAAAACCTTGTCTCAAAAATAAATAAATAAATAAATTGACTAAGCCAACATTTTACATGTAGGAACAAGGGAATAAGTGCTTCCCAAATGAAAGGGGGCCTCACCAGCCTGGACTATAGAGTGTGAGACTCTATCTCAAAAAATAAAAAGACTGGGCATAAGTACATGCCTTTGCTATTTGTTTTGTTTTTGTTTTTGTTTTAATTTTTTGAGACAGAGTTTCTCTCTAAGGCCCTGGCTGTCCTGGAACTCTCTATGTAGATGAGGCTGGCCTCATACTCACACAAATCCACTTGTCTCTGCCTCCTGAGTGCTGGGATTAAAAATGTGTAATACCATGCCTATTCTGATGCATGCCTTTAATCCCACTACTTGAATCTCTGAGTTGGGGTTAGCCTGGTCTACATATTAAGCTCTAGGCCAGCCAGGTCTACATAGTAAGACCTTGTCTCAAAACAGATAGATAGATAGATAGATAGATAGATAGATAGATAGATAGATAGATAGATAGATAGGTAGATAAAGAAAAGACAGAGAAGAATCTCAAAGACAACTCTATCACAAACATTCCAATTAAAACAAAAATATTTCATAGTCTTCCTTAGTCACCCATTCTAGAAAAGGCCCAGCAGCTTGGCAGCCACGCTCTTCCTTTGAGGAAAAAACAACGATGCTTTTAAAGCTAATATGGTTTCCTCTTCTGGTAATTAGAACAGCCGCCAGACTCTGAATGTCACCTCTCCTTCCTCCTCCCTTTGATTCCTGTAGCAGCAGCTCACCTTCCCAGGGTCATCCCGAGGTCTGGGCACCTTCCGGAAACACTTGTTAAGGGAAAGGTTGTGTCGAATGGAATTCTGCGGAAGCAAAGAAGCAAGTTAAGTCTGAGCATTGGGCAAACCACAGTGTTTCCCTAGGGACACAGAAGAATACACAGTCAGTTCCAGGGCACATGCAGCACCTCAGCACTGTACTGCTGGAGGGAGGGGTACACAGAGAGCCAAGGGGTGGAGGAAGAAAACCAAAGTTAGAGGTGACGGTGACCAGGTGATCATGAAAAGTTAGCTTAAGAGTTCTCAGCCTTCCTATTAAAAATGCCTCAAGCCATCTTGATCTCTGAGTTTGAGGTCAGCCTGGTGATAGCAAGTTCCAGGATAGCCAGAGTCGCACGGTAAGACCCTGTCTCAAAAAGAAACAACAATAAAAACAGCCAGACATGGTACCCACACCTGTAAGCTCAAGCACTTAGGAAACACAAGCAGGAGAGTGGCCACAAGTTGGAAGGCCGCCTGGTCTACAGTCAGAGTGAGTTCTAGGGCAGCTGGGACTGCATCAAAAGACCATGTCTCTAAATAAGCCAGGTGTGGTGCATGCCTTTAATAATCCCAGCTCCCGGGAAGAAGAGGCCAGTGAAGCTCTGTGAGTTTGAGTTGAGGTCATTCTGTTTTACACAGTGAGTCCCATGACAGTCAGGGCCACATGTTGAGATTGGGGACAGTGGGGGAAGGCTGCTGATGAGAAGATGAGATGATTGGGGGGGCAAAGTGCTTGCCACACAAACCTGGGGTACCTGAGCTCAATCCCTGAAGCCCACATATGAATGGAAGGGAAAGAAGCAACTCTATGAAGTTATCACCTCACCTCCACATGCACATCATAGTACACACAGACATGCATGTGCGCGCGCGCACGCGCGCGCGCACACACACACACACACACACACACACACACGCAGATACACACATACAGACACACACAGACACAGACATACACACACAGAGACATACACACAGACACACACACACACAGAGACACACAGACACCAGGCATTCATACACACAATAATCATAATAAATTTTAAGTAGGAGCTGGGGAGATGGTTCAGTGGACAGTTTGACACCCAAGCCTGAGGACCTCAAGTCTCTAGAATCCATATTAACTAGGTGTAGCTGACCACCCCTGTAATCCCAGAGTTTTTAGGATTAGATATGAGGTAGAGACATAAGAATCCCTGAAGATCACCCTAGCCAGTCTGGTCCCACCTCAAGCCAGCAGGAAGATGAGCACCATACCCCAGGATGTCCTCTGACCTCCATAGCCACATGTGGCATGCATGTACTCAAGCTTGCACACACATCCTAAACAAACACACCAACAAATAAACACCTCAAAGTCATATCTATCCCATTTCTCAATTCCTTATGAAAAGCAAAAGAGCAGTATTTTATACTTTTTATATATATTAAACAAGTATCATGCGTATTCTATGGGGAGATGTCTCAGTGAGTAAAGCTCACAAGTGTGAGGAATAAGTTAAATCTCCAGAACCGACGAAAAGGCAGGAGCAGCCGCATGGTCTGTAATGACAGTAGTAAGCACGGAACACTGCTGTTCTACAGCAAATGGAGGCAGACACAATACAGTGCCCAGAAGCTCCCAGGCCAACGGGCCTGCTATACACAGTGGTTAGCAACATTAGAGACGCTGTCTCAAACAAGGTGGAAGGCAAGGACCAACCCCCACGGCTGTCTGTCTTCTGACCGCCACATGAGCGGAGACATACAGCCTTATGGCACCCTTGCATCCTCACTAACACGCAAGACGCGTAAACGCATACAACAAAGACTAACACAAAACAAACCTCAGGCGTGAAACAGAAGCACAGACAACCTTCATTTTCTCAATAGCACTCAGAACGACATCTGGGGGAAGGAAAAGCCGCAGCAGCAGGCCTTTGTCGGTGACCGACCACATCTGGAGAAAGGGAAAGCTGCAGTGCGCATGTGTCAGTGCGCAGAGAGCTTGTAGCCTAGAGGGGCACATTCACCACCGGAAGACAGTGCTTTCAACAGACTCAGTTCATCATCTGGGTTGAAAGTCAACTGGTGATTTACAGAGTGAGAAAACCACATGTAATCCCCATTCCCACTCAACAGTTGTCAAATGAGTGACTGTTCCGAACGATTACAACGAAGCCTGGCTTGGCAGTGCACGCCTATCATCCCAAGTACAGGGAGGTCAAGACAGGAGAATCAGTAGTTCAAGGTCAGCTTCGGCTACATCGTTAGTTCCAGGCCAGAACAGTCTGAGCCACATGTGACATTGTCACAAAATAGACAGACAGACAGATCTTTGTGGGTTTTTTGTGTGTTTTGGCTTTGGGGGATTTTTTTTTTTTTTTTTTTTTTTTTGGTTTTTCGAGACAGGGTTTCTCTGTGTAGCCCTGGCTGTCCTGGAACTCGCTCTGTAGACCAGGCTGGCCTCAAACTCAGAAATCTGCCTGCCTCTGCCTCCCAAGTGCTGGGATTAAAGGCGTGCGCCACCACCACCCGGCTTTTTGGGGATTTTTTGTTTGTTTGTTTTGTTTATTTGTTTCGGCTGGGAGAGGGTCTCACTATATAGCTCTGGCGGAACTGGAACTTGCTATGTAGACCAGACTGGCCTTGAACTCCAAGATCCATCTGCCTCTGCTTCCAAAGTGCTGGGGTTAAAGGTGTGCATCACTACACCTGGCTTAAGAGTATATAGTTTAATATCAACCTTCTTTCTCCTCTTCAAAGAGGATCCCATGGTCTCCACCTAACAACCTCATTACTTGCTAATGAACCAGCTGCTGGTAAAGATCCTAATTATTCTTTTTCTTCTTAGTATACAATGCTTCGAAAGACGATGACTATCTGCAAGGAAGCTATAGAATTTGGTGAGTTTCCTACCAAAGTAGGAGTTATACCTTTCCTTGCTCAATGACTTGAACAGAGCACACTGAAGACAAGAAATCAAAGACTGCCCTTTTGGGGAACCAGACAATAAGAGGGCGTGGCAGTAACAGCATCCTGCCACTTCCTAACTGTGTTTAATGGCTTGGCATCGCTACTGTTTCCATGATAGAGCTTTTGAAGCTGATGAACTCTAAAGTAACTAGAAGCAGGGGTAGAAGATAAGGAATCTTGCGTTTAAGTAACCCTGAGACAAGTCAGAGAGAGCAGGACAAACAGTCCCACCTTCCAACCGATGCCAGCGTTCTTGTAATAGGGGAAGTTGTCGCAGATCCAGCGGTAAATCTCACTGAGCGTCATCTTCTTAGCCGGCGAGGAGTTGATGGCGTAGGTGATGAGGGTGGCGTAGCTGTACCGTGGCTTGCCATCTTGGTGGACTGCTGCCTCATCTTTGCTGAGGGTGGCGTTAGGATCTGTTGGGGAGCCTGGGGAGCACTTCCGAGCGCCCCCTGGAGGCCCAGCCTGGGAAGCGCTCCCAAGCTTCTCAATAGTGGCTCTGAGAGTCAGCTGTGGCAGCCAGTCTATAGAGGTGAGGCTACTCTCCAGGTCGGAGGCCATCGTACTTCTGGGTTCTGCAGGGAAGAACAAAGTAGGAAAGCAGATGAATTTCCTCTGTTGACTCCATTTCTAATGTGCAGGGCAAGCAGCCTCTTTCCATTTTAATTCCCATTTAATAACCCTCTCCTGAGATGGCCGAGTGCAAGTACCAATCGTTCACCAGATGATGGAGTGCTTCTTTCTTATTTATTTTTGTTTGTTTGTTTGTTTGTTTGTTTAATTCGAGAGGTTTCTCTGTGTAGCCCTGGCTATCCTGGAACTTGCTCTGTAGACCAGACTAGCCTCAAACTCACAGAGATCTGCCTGCCTCTGCCTCCTGAGTGCTGGAATTAAAGACCTGCACCACTATCAGGGCAATGGAGTGCTTCTTACCCTGCATCTTAATGGAGAGATGACCATGTAGACTCTCCCTTCACAAAGGATCAGATAGCAAACCCCACAAAAAAAAAAAAACAAAAAAAAAACTATCCCCTCAATTCTTTTTATAGCCCCGCAACACAATATTTTTAAACTCGATAGAAGAATAAAAAAAAAATCAACCCCACTTAGACAGCAGGTAAAATTAGCCAATGTCTATTCTCCAATTACGAGACACTTGTATGTTTATATATAGCACCCACAAGTACATAGCAATAGCACATAGAAAGAGCAAACGAGAGTACGCACTAATGAAGCACACATTGACACTGTTAAACACGAGCACTCAGCTCTTTACACACACATGCCTAACATAAACCATATTAAACACAGCCCACGTGCAGACTCTAACAAGTGACCGGGTCTAGAAGCGCAGGTTCATAATCTCAACGACTCCAGAGGCTGATGCAGCAGGATCACAATCTCAAGATCTGCCTGGGCTACACAGTGAGATCATAGGCAGCCTGGGTCATTTAGTGAGACCCTGTCTCAAAATAAAAAGTAAAATCAGGGGGTAAGAGATAGCTCAGCGGTTTAAAGCACTCTGCTCTTGCAGAGGATTCGGGTTCTATTCCCAGCTCCCACGTGGTGGCTCACAGCCACCAATACACTCCAGTTCTATGGAATCCAATACCTCTTAGAGCATTCTGACCTCTTAGAGCATAATGCGCCCGCGCACACACGCGCACGCACGCACGCATACGCACACACACACACAAACACGATACACATACACACATTCATACATACACACATACACGCAAGCAAAACACTCATAGATATACAATAAATAACTTTTAAAAAGAAATTAAAAACCAAAAGGGGGCTGCAAGTGTGCCTCGGTACTTGCCCAAGTCCCTGGATTCAGTCACCAGCACCACAGTAAATAAACAAACAAATGATGACAACCAGCATCAGCGAGGTCCGAGACTGACCCGCGGCCAGTGGCGCACACACAGAGATCACGACGTATACACGGCATATATCACCAACAGAGCACAAAGTCACACAGAAGAGACACATCCGAAGCACCCCGCAGCCCTCACACCTTTAAAGCTCCCGCGAGCAGGCTCGCAGCAGCCCACAGACACCAGCACCAGGAAGAAGTCATCAGCGAGGCCCTCCCACCTCCCAGGCCTGCAAGGCTTTACAGAGCCTGGGAGACACCCAACTGTGTGCACACCGGTAACAATCAGATAGCCTGGCTAAAAATAGCCTCCGTAGGGCTAAGAGCTGGCTCCCCTTCCCCGCCCGTCTCCTCCCTCCTTCCTTCCCAGTCAGGCACGCAGGCTGGCTGCACCTCCATGCAAACTCCTAGAGCTTCGCTTCCGCCCACGCCTGATGTTTGCCAGCCCTGCCGCCAACCAAACTGCCTAGGCTCTCACCACCGGGGAGGTGTGACAAGTTAGTGGAGGAGGGTGACAGTATCTGTATCGCGGTGGGGTCTAGTGAGGCGAACAGGAACCCCCCCCCCCCGCCCCCACGTAGCCATTTGGCACTTCCTCGGAGCTGAAGCCGGCAAGCCCCTAAGCCATGGCTGTGTAACAGGTTTGTGCCTGCACAGCCGCCAGATTCCAGCCAGCATTTCTTGCTCAGTCCCACCAGGGCAGTACTCTGCACGAGCCAAGGCTAACCCCTCAGAACTTAGAATGCTGGTGAGTACCCTGTTCTGCTAATCCATAGCCAAAAGACCTATGTCCAGACCACGCCAGACCAGACACCTGCAAAGATGCAGGCAGACTCACACACTTGGCGGACCCACACTCTGTCTCGAACAGGACCCCTAGCATCTCTCTTAACCCCCCTCCCACACACACACACACACACTGTGACATACCTTTCAGGCGCTCACTTTCTCATCCCGAGCTGTACTTTCCACACAGATGCTTGCCCTTTCCCTACAGGCCAGGATTCTCATTCACTTCCCTCCTGACCAGGTCCCACCCTTGAAATCAACCTGTGCTCACATGTACCTGACCCAGTGCTCCCAACCAGCTACACACCTAGTCTACAAAACTGAAGGGAACATCTTCCTTGCCTCAAGGGTCTCGGAAGCAAGAGCCTTAACTACACCCCAAGAGTTGTTTGGGCAGAGAAAAACAAAAGGGCCATGTGTGGAACTGGCACCAAGAACGCCAGCCCATTCGGCCTTAGCTCTCTCTCCAGACCCATCCTTTCCAACCGACTATCACCACCTTGCCCCAAACCATGAACATGGAAACTTGGGAAACAATAGGGACACGTCATCTTTCCAGGAAGCCACACACCTTCTAGCCCTTTGCTGCGTCAAAACGCCCAGGTCTCTGGAATACAGCAGGGAGCACTCGAGCAGTGTCAGTTCCATAGGTGGGTTCTCTAAGATCAACAGCGATATACCAATAAGCAAATTCCTAAGGACTGGGGTCATTGCAGGAAGAGGCCTGGAAAGATGTGTTACCCTGTTCCCTAGTCAGTCAGTCGCTGCCCTCCTCAGCTCTGTGTGTGTGTGTGTGTGTGTGTGTGTGTGTGTGTGTGTGTGTGTGTGTGTGTGTTAATGAGTCTACACTGTCCGTGCTGGTCTAAAACTTCTGGCCTCAAGCAATCCTCCTGCATCAGCTTCCCAGATAGCTATAAACATCAGTCCCTTAACCTCTATTATCTCCCAGTAAAGAACCCCAGGAAATCTCATCGTTAGAGCCAGAAAATTTCAGTTATTTCCTCTGAAATACTCTTGGCCCTAACCTGGACAGTGGGGGTGGATTTGAAGTACGTAGAGGCCTTATAGAGCATGCCTCTTGCTAGCGGTCCTGCACCCTTGCCCCACAGGACACTGAGATTAGACACTAACCTTTCTCCACTACTCCCTCCCCCCAGGGCAGCCCTCCAAATGCAAACCTCAGGGCCCAGAATACACTCCAGCATAACCCCACAGAGTTCGCAGGGCCTGGTCCTCCTGGAATTGCAGCTCTCGGATCCTTAGCCTGGCCTTACCCCCTCACTTCCCCATGCATAAAGGGCAGTGGAGACTGAGTGAGTTTCCTCTCTGCTATTCCCAACCCCAGCACTGACTCATTAAATGCCCCTAGCGATCCCTTGCTCCCTGCTGAAGTCTTGATGCCTCAGTTTCCCCCTCCAGTAAAAGAGATGAAGTCATAGCCCCTACCAAGGCTTCATCCCTGGAGGGACAGGAATGAAGCTAATGAGCTCGTAGCTGCCACACATTCCACGCTCCCCAAAATAATGGCAGGAGGCTAATGTCTGGGGCTATCATTAGAAAAGCAAACAAGAGGTAACTCCATTTCTCAGGCCAGCCAACCTAGTTACCCAGACCTCTCTCTCCAGGTGGGCCTCATGCCACCGGCCTGGGCAGAACCTGAGTCAGGCCACATTCTTCTCTGCAAGCTGGAAGACTGGAAGGAAACACAGAATCTGGGAAAGGCAGCCAAAGGGCAGACTCCATCACATCCACGGGACAGCTAATGACCACTACAGTGCCTCGGAAAGGCAGCGAACAAAACAGAGTCAAACACAAAGTCCCACCAGCCAATGGGATGGGACCTGTGAGACGCACAAGAGCCTGTGATGTTTACTGCCCATATTACCCAAACAGCTAGGAACCCAAGTCAGATACCCAGGAGTGAACCTCCCGAGCTGCACATAATGCCAAAACTAACAGCCTTGCAACTGGTCAGGCTGCCTGGCTTTCAGCTCAGCCCTGATAGACAAGTCATTTTAACTTCTCTGTATCTTAATTTCTATCTCTGTGAAAAAAAATAAACATTCTAAAAAATTAGGTATGGTGACTCAAGTTTGTTCTGGTTGTACTCTGGGAGGTTGAAGCAGGAGGACTGCCATGGTTTGAGCCAGCCTGAGCTGCCCAGTAGCTTAAGGTCAGCCATGGCTATATAGTGAGACACTATCACTCACACACAAAAACAACCTAAAGGGCCAGAGAGATGGCTTAGTGATTGAGAGCACTGAGTGCTCTTCCAGAGGTCCTGAGTTCAATTCCCAGCAACCACATAGTGGCTCATACCCATCTGTAATGGAATCTGATGCCCTCTTTTGGTGTGTCTGAAGACAGCTACAGTGTATTCATATACTTTAAAAAAATAAATATTAAAAAAAATCTAAAAATTTTAAAAATTTTTTTTGTTGTTTTTGTTTTTTGAGACAGGGTTTCTCTATGTAGCTCTAGTTACACGGATGTCCTGCAACTCACTATGTAAAACAGACTGGTCTTGAACTCAGAGACCTACCTGCTTCTGCCTTCAAATGCTGGGATTAAAAGTATGTGCCACCACCACCCAGCTTAAAATTCTTTTAAATGAAGGTTAACTATTCCTACAAGAGTCATGAGGATTATCTAATATTTTTTAGTATGTTTAAAACACTTAGTAAGTGAACCTTTGTTTTTGAATGAAGAAAAGAGGACTATCAGTTGGCTATATGCATGGCGTAGTGTATGTAACATGCAGGTACAGCCCATAGTTCATTGCCCAACGCTGAAGTGTTTTAATGAAAAGAGAATAGGGCCCGGAGAGATGGCTCAGCAGTTAGGGACACTGGCTGCTCGGCCAGAAGACCTGAATTCAATTCCCAGCACCCACATGGTAGCTCACATCCATTCGTAACCTTAGTCCCATGGGATCTGATGCCCTCCTCTGGTGTGCATATGCACAGAAAAAATACTCATATATTCATAAAATGCATGCGAAATAAATCTTTCAAGAAAGGAAAAGAGAACATCAAAAATTAGAGTGGATCACAGAGGCGGCATCAGAAGCATCAAACGTGCAGTGACCATCTTGCAGAGTCTGAAGCAAGCCTGCCGTGGCTGTCAGGATGTCAGAATTTCAAACATTTCCCTTGAGTTCATCAGCCCAGTACTGACTAAGATCAAGATGCCTCAGAGGACGTAGAAAGGGGGAAAATACCATCAACTGTCTTTCAGGGGACTTAGGTGCAGTCATAAGATACAGTCTGGAAAACAATACACTCCAAAGCGTGGTTATTGAAAGCAGCCCCTCACTGACTACTGAGAAGCAAGAGAGTTAGGGAACTTGTCCCAGCAGAGCCAGCCGAAAGAGGGGTCTGCCTGGCGCAGCGACACCACAGCCCACACTGTGCCACTCAGAAGCTGCACTCCAGCATCTGATAAAGTGCTTTGCAAGAAACAGACCTCTGCCACCACGGCTGACCCATTTCTTTCAAAAGCGGGAGAGGCAGTTCTAGACATGGAAGTGAAGGATCCTCATCTTTTTTTAAGACTAGAGGCACCCACAATGAAACTTTCCTACCAGTCCTGGAAGAAAACAGGTCCAACCTGAGAACGGCCTGCCAAGCGGCTTGGGATGACTCCAAGAGGGGGTCGTGGGGTTCCCCCCGTGGGTGAGGGGCATGGCTAGGCTTTCTCCCAACCGGTTATCTGTACCCTCACTTCTTCTAGGTTTTGGCAGAGAGTCTCCTGCTTCTACGGGCCTGCCAGAAATGATTCTAAGGGATCAAAGCGCAGTCTTAAAGACACCAGGATAGCCTTCTCCATGAACAGACTCGAAGCACAGACGCCAAGCCATAGCCGTTCCCACTGATGGACATCATTCTACAGCACAGCCACTGAACCTGTGCCTACGGTCCTGTTTCAGGCATCACCACTACAGATACCTTCCAAGATCAAGCGGACAGGCAGAGACTTGGATAATACAGGCAATCCACCCGTGGCCCGTATAGGGAGGCAGAGACTGAAAAACCCAAGGGGCAGAAGTTCCACACAGAAGATGAGACACGGTCCAACCGCCAGACAGGAAGTGCAGGTCCCAAGCTAGTGACCTCGGGTGAGAAATCAGAGCTCTGCTACAAATGCAGCTCCAGTGCAACCGGGAAGAAGATTTCTTAGCACGTTTTCTCCTGCTTTTGCTAAAGATTTTTTTTTTTTTTGATTTTGGATTCTCTATAGTAGGAAGAAAATTTTCAACACAAGGTTCCTGGGACCCAGAACTAAACAAGAGAGCAGGAAGGGAGATGATGAGACCAGTAGGTGTTTTCCCGGAGGAAACTCTAAAATAGACTCCTCAGAGGTCAGACCTCCCTGGTGGACAGTTCACACAGATAGAGGGACGGGTGGAAGGAAGCCAGGAAGCACCTTCCTCTTCCTCAGTACTGCTGATTTTTCCTGAGGAACTGTCAGCGAATGGCAGGACACATGAGGAAACTAAGACAGATTTGGTTTGTAGGAAAACTCCAGCCCACCAATGTGCATTATTACCCTGACAGTTTCTTCTCATCCCGGGACATGTGGATCCGCATTGATTTTACACAGAGAGGCAGACATCCAGCCTGAAGTAGGGATGTCAAAAGGGACCTCCCTCCTGGTATCCAAGATAGAGTGGGTGGGGACCGGTTGCCAGTCAGGCAAGCAGTCATTGTAATAGACTGGAAAGAAGACGTCTGTTGAATATTAAACTGACTTAGGCCTGCCCTGGACAATATAATACAATACAATACATAAAATGCCCCCACGACTGCATGTACTGCAGGTCCATTCACCAGAGGACAAGATCCAAAGACGGACAGTGCTATGGGATTCTGGTTGGGCTGTGTCCTGAGTTACTAACACCATGGCGTCCTGAAAACGCACCTGTTGTCTGTTCTCAGTACAGAGCATCAACTTCTCTAGGGACTGCAAATGACCCATCCCTTTGGACTCCAAAATCTTAAAAGGCCATTTCTCAGAGTCTCTGAAGCAACCTGTGGGTTCCAGTGCAAAAGCTCCATCAGAAGACATTTCCCAGGGGTCTTCTCCCTTTCAAATGAACCCTAAGATCCACCATTTCAACTCCCCATACCTCCTGGTGTCTTAAAGAAGAGAAAGCACTAACCTGTGTCCAAGGTTCCCCCAGTTGCTGAAGGAAACCACCTGGTACAGAAGTTTGAGGTTGCAGGGATTCCCCTCTTCAGGGGCAGGTGACAGGTGGCATCCTCAGTGACTCTTCCAGTGCCTGGTGGAGCCTCCCAGGCTGGAGCAGGGAACTGAGTCCCCTGAGGAAGAGGAGCCGAAGGAGGAGGGGGAGAGGGAGGCCCTACCTGGGGAAGATGGCACACCCCCCACGCCCTGCCTGCTACCCTAGGGAGGAGGGGAGGAGCCTCTCCCAGCCAGGAGTTGTCTCCTCCCCTTTGGGGGAATCCCCCTCCCCCCCAAACTGGATCTTTCAGGGGTTGAGGGCTCTTTCTGTCAGTTGGAGATCTGAGCGGAGGGGCTCTGCCCGGGTCCACTGTCTAGGTGCACGGAAGTTGAGGGGCGAGGTCTTCTACTCTCCAGCAAACTGGAGCCAATTCCTGGCGGTTCCCTGGAGGGTCCTGGCTTGTGCGTGTCAGGACGCCTCTCCGCGGTGAGTCCCGGGTGGGATGCGGGGTGCCTACTCCACAGGCATGGCTCCCTTTCTCTCTGCCTCAAAAGTCCCAAACTGTCTGGAGTGCGTTGAGGCGTGAGGGAGGTATCACTTCGGGTCCTTCAGGTCTCACTACCCTTCCCGACTTCTGGGGGTCTCCTCTAGAGCCACCGTGGGAGGGACAGCCGCTTGCCCTGCGGCGATCTCTTCTGGCTGTCCCGGGAGTGGGGAGGGTCCTCCCTCCCAAGGGAGAGGGAGCAGGTCCCGGCACTGGGTGCCCCGAGGGTGGGGTCCTCGCACTCCCGCTCCCGCCCGGCCGGCCGGCCTGGGCAGCAGGGTCCCGGAGGCCGCGGTCCCGGCTCCCGTCACCCGCTGCCGGGCGGCAGCGCCTCCCGGGTCGCGTCCCCGGTCCGCCGCGCTTCCCGGCGCGTGGGGCTCCCTGCGCTGCCACCTCGGAGGCTCCGGCCGGTCGGGGCTCCCGGGAGCCGGCAGGCGGACGAAGCGCGTCGGGGCTCGGCTCGGGCTCGGCTCGGCTCCGCTGCAGGCCCCGGCTCCTCCCCGGCCTCGGCGCCGCGCTCCGCGCCCCTCCCCCTCCCGCCGCCGCGGCCGCCGCCTCCCGGCGCGGGTTAAGGAGGAGCGCGGAGCCTCGCAGCCCCGCGGGTCGCCGGCCCTCCGCCCCGGGCACCGGTGGTGCCAGCGTCCACGCTAACTGCCTCGCACACCCCTCATTGGGCTTTGGTCTACGCCTAAGACAAGTAGTCCCAGTTTTCTCAGAAACGCATTTGATGGCTCCTCTCTTTCTCTTCCAGACAGCTTATAAAGGGTTATGGAGCCGGGCGTGAAGTCAAAGTTTTTTACTCTTACCCTGGAGGTCAGTGAAAGATTGGATCGTGGATGTATAAAAAGATAGATGAGTCTGTTATAGAGAAATGAGCATCGGGAGATGGGGTCTTGTGTTAGTTTCCGGCTCTGCAAACTTGTGCAAGGCCCTAGTTTCTGGAGGCATAGTCTCTGAAGAAGGGACTATGATACTCTGGCCTGCCTACTAATATGGATGTCGCAGTCACCAAAGGAAATGATTTGCGAGATGCTTTTTTAAACGGTGCGATATACAAAGGATGCTGCAAAGCATGATATTCATTTCCCTTGACATGCCTATAACACGTCATTTCTTTTTTACCTTTGTGCTAAAGTCAAGTGACATTTTTGTAGAATATGTTATCCTGAGTGCCACGGGAAAATAGAATGATCTCTCAGCACATCCCTCTACTTCTTACAGAATAATCTCCATCCCGGGACAGGAAATAGAATCAGTGTAGCCAGCCCATCTCTTACCTCTCCAGCCATGATATTCCAGTACGAACTCTTAATTATATTACCCTCTGGCTTACTTTTCTCCAATTGTGTTCTATTATAAAATGATAAGGCAAAATAAATTGTTCACTTGATATTTGAGTTGCCCAAAAAGATTACAGTTTGATGACTCCCTTTAGAGAGCAATTTTTCTTCTGGCTGAAAATTTATGCTACTGCCATTTACTTAAGTTCTATGTACATATAACTACATTACACATACAACGTGCAGGCATTAAGGTTTCACACTCTTCTATGTTATCACATTGACTCTTCTGACCGTTCCATGCAGCACTATTCATGCCTATGTATAGCACACTATACATTTAGAGTGTAACTACAGCTTGAAGATATTGTTTGTGTCTGAGTGCATATAATTCACACTAATTATGAAGTAATTAGTAGTGTTACTTTGCATCAGGTGTTGAACCCAAATGGTCTTAGAACCAGGTTCTAAACCTCTAGTACCTCATTGGCTTGAACTGGGAAAACATGTTATTCTCAAATCACCAGTCAGTGAGCAATCCCCCCCCTCAACAAAGCCGCTTCTCTCCTCCACACTTCCAGTGTTCATGTGAAAAAATTCATTTCCTCCAGCCTGGTGACACCCACTTGTGATTATGGAGAAAGATCTTGAGCTCAAGGCCAACTAGACCACATCATGAGACCCTGTCTTTAAAAAGGAAAAGACGGGGCTAGGCTTATAGCTCAACTGGTAGAGTGCTTGTCTTGCAAGCATGAGGCCCCTGCCTCCATCCCTAGCACCACAAAAGCACAAACCCCATACAATGACAAGTATTTATGGTCCCAACACTGGGGAGGAGGAACCAGGAAGATCAGGAGTTCAAGGCCAGCCTACACTATGGGGAAGGGGGGCATTGTTATAAAATAGGTCTTATAGCCCTGGCTAGCCTCACACTCTCTATGTAGTAAAGTGACTTTAAACTTTGGGGTGAAGCACTGGCTTGAAGTTCAGAGCACCTATTTTGCCAGAAGACCCAGGTTCGATTCCCAACACCAGCATGCAAGCTCACAACCATCTGTAACAGTCTCAGGAGAACCAATACCCTATAGTTACCTCCTCAGGCACACAGGTGGTGCATATATATACATACACACACACACACACACACACACACACACATACACACATGCAGGTAAAGCACTCATACATATAAAAATAAATAGATAAGTTTACATTTCTGGCCTCCTGTCTCCACCTGCCCAAGTGCTAGGATTACAGGACTGTGTGCACAGGCACTCTACTGTTAGTGGTTTGGTTTCAAGATAGCTCTTTTGGGTTTTTTTGTTTTTAAAGATTTATTTATTAAGTATATATAAGTATACTGTAGCTGTCTTCAGACACTTGTCTTCTCTCTCCCCAGCCCTGCTCACCGCTCGCTCCAGCCCAATGTACACTGTATCTGTCTTCAGACACCCCAGAAGAGGGCATCAGATTTCATTACGGATGGTTATGAGCCACCATGTGGTTGCTGGAATTTGAACTCAAGACCTTCGGAAGAAGCCGGGCGTTGGTGGCGCACGCCTTTAATCCCAGCACTTGGGAGGCAGAGGCAGGTGGATTTCTGAGTTCGAGGCCAACCTGGTCTACAAAATGAGTTCCAGGACAGCCAGAGCTACACAGAGAAACCCTGTCTCGAAAAACCAAGGAAAAAAAAAAGACCTTCAGAAGGGCAGTCAGTGCTCTTAACCGCTGAGCCATCTCTCCAGCTCAGCTCTTTTGTTTTTAAATTAAGTATCTCTATGGGAGCTACAGATGTTCTTGTGGGGCGGAAGAGGGTATGGGATCCCCTGGAGCTGGAGTTATAGGTGGTTGTGAGATGCCTGATTGTGGGTGCTAGGAACTGAACTCGGCTCCTTGGCGCGAGTGCTTTTACCTACAGAGCATCACCCCAGGCCCACCGGTCCAGCACTGAGGCAGACTTTCTACCAACTGAGCAATGAGAAGCTTTCTGAGACAGATCAAAGGAGCTGGACATATAGACGGACCACACCTATGATGCCCAGCCCATCTGAGGCTGAGCTAGAAGGATTGCCACAAGTTTAAGGCTAGCCCAAGCTACATAGTTAATTCCAGGCCCAGCCTGGGCTTCAGAGTCAGAATGCATTTGTAAGCTTCTATGGGTCTGCCTTGGATGGTTTGTTTAACTTTTCAACACTTTCTGGTGTTTCTGGTATTTGATATTTGTAAGGCAGGGGCCAGAGGTGGAAGTAACATCAAATGGAAAGGCTAGGGTCTGGAGACACACCACTCTCACAGAGGACCGGAGACAGGTTTCCAGCACCCATGTACCGTGCTCACAACTGCTTGTAACTCCAGAAGGACCCGGCACCTATGAGGGCCCAGGCACTCACATGCAAGTCCCAGACATGTGTACATAATTGAAATTTTAAATAAAAATCCTTTTTTCAAGTGGAAAACTAAAAATTAGGATCTGTTTTCCTAAAAAACTGGCAAAAGTAAAAAGCTCAAATATTGTTACGTATATACCAGACATTGGCTGTAGCATTTTTATAGAAGCAAACTAGTATCCAAAAAAGGTGAATATATATAAGAAGTTATAATAATCTATATAATAGAATATTGTTTGGTATTTCAAAGAATAATTTTATTTAATTCTATGTGAGCCCAAATAAACTCTTCCAAAAAATATAGAGTAATTATATTAATCCTGGAGATAGAATGATTAAGTCACTTTTTTATACATCATCATTCAGCTCATGAGATCAAAAGCTTGTACCACCATGTCTAGTTATATTATCATTTAGATATTTCGAAGTGGGTATGATAATTTTAGCCAATCATTTTTATATGTCTGTATTTGAATGAGAAAATTACATTTCAGGAGCTGGGGAGAAGGCTCATCAGGTAAGAACATTGCTCTTGCAGAGGACCTGAGTTTGGTTCCCAGCACCCACACAGCAGCTCAGAACCTTCTATAACCCCAGTTCCAGGAGATCCAACATCTCTTCTTCTCTCCTTGGGACCCTATGCGCTCATAGTGCACATCCTACACTCAGGCACACACACACACATACCCATAAAAAATGTTAAATAAAATTGCATTGTAATAGTTTGTCTAATATAATTAAATAGGTGCTTCTTAAAAATATGTATCTGAACAAATATGGCACTGATAGGCACACTATTGGAAGGGGAAAGCTCACAAAGGCCTCAACTCAGGACAAAGGATCATAAGCAACTAAGGAGAGCCGAGAGAAGGAGAAATCATCTTCCCCAGGGAAGTGCACAGTGATTATCCAACACCAAATGGTCAGCCCTGAAAACATATACATTCAAGTTACATTACATGAACCAAAGCAGGTTGTGTGTGTGTGTGTGTGTGTGTGTGTAGGTGTGGGTGATTGTGTGTGTGCGTGGGGGTGTGAGTGTATGTAGATTTTATATATATATATGGGTAATAAATTTGAAAGAGATGAGGGAGCAGGTGCATGGGAGCCTCAAAAGGGTGGAAAGGGAAGAGAAAAATGGTGTAATTATATAATCTCAAAAGAATTTTAATATGTGGTATTTATTTGTGTGTATGTGTATATATATATATATACATATATATATACATACATACACATGGATAGAAATGCACTAAATAATTTAGAGATCATTTTAGTTTTCTTCAGTTTTGCTGTTGTCTATAGTGTTTATGTGGGTTCCTCTTAAGTAATTATTTGTAGTTTGGGGGCCAGTGAGATGGTTCAACAAGCAAGGCGCTTGCCTGTACGTCTGTTGGCCAGAGTTGTTTCCCGGAACCCATATGGTAGAATAGGACCAAGTCCTACAGATTGCCCTCTGACCTCCACACACAGTGAGGCCTGTGCATCGACACACTTGCCCACTGAAAAAAAGAATGCAAGAAGGAAGGGGATGAGGAGAAATTAACACTAAGCCCGGCTTAGTTTTGTTTGTTTGTTTTGATTTGGTTTCGTTTGACCTAAAACAAGAGGAGGTCCTTGCATTCATCCTTTACTTTCTGGTAAAGAAGATGTTGAGTAAAACAGTAAATGAAGAGCCTTTGAGATTGTATTATTCAGGGTTCTCTAGAGTCACAGAACGTATGGGTAGTCTCTATACAGTAAGGGAATTTGTCGATGACTTACAGTCTGTAGTCCAACTCCCCAACAATAGTCAGCAGCAGCTGTGGATGGAAGTCCAAGGATCTAGCAGTTGCTCAGTCCCATGAGGCAGCTGCGGATGGAAGTCCAAGGATCTAACAGTTGCTCAGTCTCACGAGGCAAGCAGGCAGAGTGAGCCTTCCTCCAAAGTCCTTATGTAGGTCTCCAGTAGAGGGTGTGGCCCAGATTAAAGGTGTGTGCCACCAAGCCTTTAATCCCAGATGCCAGATGACCTTGAACTCAGAGATCTTCTTGTCTTAATCTTCTGGAATTCATAGCCACTATGCTTCAAAGTCTCCATGCCAAGATCCAGGTCAGAAACTTGTATCTCTGAGCCTCCAGATTAGGATCATAAGTGAGCCTTCCAATTCTGAATTGTAGTTCATTCCAGATATAGTCAAGTTGACAACCAGGAATAATAGCCACTACAATATGGCTCAGAGAGTAAAGGCATTTGCCACAGAAGTCTGGTGACCTGAATTTTGATCCCTGGAAAGAGAACAGACTCCACAAAGTTATCCCCTAACCTCCACATATGTGGAACCCATGCCCCCCTGCACACAATAATCCTTTCTTAATTTTTTTTTAAATTAGGGGCTAGCAAGATTGCTCAGTGGTTAAGAGCATTGGCTGCTCTTCCAGAAGCCCAGGATTCAATTCCCAGCACCCATATAACAGCTTACAACTATCTGTAGCTCCAAGGTCTGACAACCTCATGCAGACATACATGCAGGGAAAACACCAATGCACATAAAATAAAAATAAATAAATTTTTAAAAAATTAAAATGTGAGAATTCATCCTCTATGATAAGGCATGTGTCATTGTTTCTTAACATTTATTTTTAGTTTTTATTATGTGTATATATGTTGGTCTGTGTACTTGTGTCTACAGGTGCTCCCAGAGTGCAGAAGAGAGCATTGGATTCCCTGGAGCTGGAGTTACAGAAGGTTGTGAGCCTCCTTGGATGCTGTGAAGTAAACCCAAGTCCTTTGGAAGAGCAGTACTTCCTCCTAACCACAGAGTCATCTCTCCAGGCCTTGAAAGTCTTCATACGTAATTAACAAATCACAGACACATTTTACAAGCCTTCTCTCTTTCTTCTTTTTGAAGATTTACTTACTTATTATATGTAAGTACACTGTAGCTGTCTTCAGACACACCAGAAGAGGGCGACAGATCTCATTCCGGATGGTTGTGAGCCACCAAGTGGTTGCTGGGATTTGAACTCAGGACCTTCAGAAGAGTAGTCAATGCTCTTAACTGCTGAGCTATCTCTCCAGCCCCTTTTTCTTCTTTTTGAAAAGAATTTTCCTGTAGCCTAAACTGGCCTTGAACTTATTATATAGCAGAGAATGACTTTGAACTCCTGATCAAATAGTCACTTTTAAAGACAATATATTATGTGGAACATGATAAATAATGTTTGTATATTCAAACATCAACTTTGAAATGTAATAACTAAATTTATTACCACTTTTGTAACTGCTTTCCTATGCAGTTTCCTCATCAGAGATAGATGGTTAATAATATGTATTTCATAGTTTTCAGAAGGCTTGCATGACCTCATCTATAGAGAGTAAAGGGGCTTAAAAGACTCAACAGCCACCGGGCAGTAGTGGCGTACGCCTTTAATCCCAGCACTTGGGAGGCAGAGGCAGGCGGATTTCTGAGTTCAAGGCCAGCCTCGTCTACAGAGTTGAGTTCCAGGGCTACACAGAAAAACCCTGTCTCGATAAAACCAAAAAAAAAAAAAAAAAAAGACTCAACAGCCAATTGAGATACTATGGACCAAGAGATATGTCTATAAAATACAGGATATAAACCTTTAGGGGGATCCTGATTGAAAAGGGCAATTGGAAAAAATACTATGAGGCAAATGATAAAGTTTCAGTATTGACTTGGTAACATCAAGAATCCAAATTTCTTTTGAGTCTTACTTTGTAGCCCTGGCTGGCCTTAAACCCACAGGTATCTGCCTGCCTCTGCCTCCCAAATGCAGTCAGTAGAGAGATGTGTACCATTGCACGCTGCTTAAGATCAAGATTTCTTACATTTTTACATATGTAAGGGAGCCAAGCATAGTAACACATATGTGTAACCCCAGCACTCAGGAGGTACAGGCAAGAGGACCCGTAGTATAAGATTATTCTCAGCTATATAGGTAGGAAATTGGAGACCAGCCTGCCTCAAAAAAACAAGACAAACACCTAGATAAATAATTATTCATGGGGCTGGAGCGATGACTCAGTGTTTAAGAGCACATGCTTTTCCAGGGGACCAGAGCTCCATTCCCAGTACCCGTGTTGGACAACCAGGGAATCTGACACTTCTGAACACCTGCACTCACATGCATAAATCCATACGGAAACACATACACGTAATTTAAAATAAAATAGTTCTTAAAACTAAGCAATGGGGTGGGGTGGGGACATCTTCTTAGAGACAAGGGAGAGGAGAAATGGGGATGGAAAACAAGAAAAAAGAAAAAGAAGAAAAAATAATAAATAATGGACTAGGTGGTGTATAAGCCTTTAATCCCAGCAGCACTCAGGAGGCAGAAGCACACAGATGTCGTAAGTTCAAAGCCAGCCTGGTCTACAGAGTGAGTTGCAGGACAGCCAAGGCTACACAGAGAAACCCTGTCTTGAAAAATACACAAACGAAGGTGGATTAATAAAATTCCATTATTTTTAAGAGATATTTTAAAATGTGTATTAGAGTACTTAAGCATGAAATGTCTGAAAATTGTCTCAGAAAAAAAAAATCAAGTGACCAGGAGAAAAGTAGAGGTGGTGAAATATTGCTTACTCAGCATTTAAGAACGCATGTCATTCTCAGGCTGCAGAGAAGGCTCCGACTACTGATCTCGCAGAGGACCCAACTGGGTTCCCAGCGCGCAAGTCCAGCCTCTACAACCACCTACTGGGACTCCAGCTCCGGGAGATCTGGACTCTCTCCTCTGGATGCTGAGGACACATGTAGTTACATACGTACTACTCCATGTCATGCTCACATACATGAACAAGATTGAAAATAAAGTTAGGGCTGGAGAGATGGCTCAGAGATTAAGAACATTTGCTGCTCTAACAGAGGACGCCATTGAGGTTCCAGCCCTGCTGTCCAGTGATCATAACTGCCTGTAACTCCCAGTTGAAGGAGACTTCTTCCCTCTTCTGACTTCTTCTGGCTCCTGGAAGCACAGAATGCGGATATATACACATACACAATAAATAAATATCAATAAGGTAAAAATGTAAAAATTGTCATCCCCTCTACTTTTGTGTTTGAAATTTTACAACAGAGCTTTAAAATAATTTAAAATCATGTTTTGTGTATAAATTGTCGCCTAGTATCTATACCTTTCCTTTACACTACATCCTTTTTTATTATTATTATTAAATTATTTTATTTACATTCCAAATGTTGCCCCCCTTCCTGGTCCCTCTTCCCAGAGTTCTTCACCCCCTCACTCCCTCCCCTTTGCCTCTGAGAGGGTGCTCCCCCACCCACCCCTCTCACACACTCATAGCATCCCTCTTCCTGGGGGCATCAAGTCTCTACAGGATTAGGTGCATCCTCTCCCACTGAGCCCAGACAAGGCAGTCAGTCCTGTGGTACATATGTGCCAGGCCTCGGACCAGCCCATGTATGCTCTTTGCTTGGTGGCTTAGTCTCTAGGAGCTCCCAGGAGTCCCCATTAGTTAATACTATTGATCTTCCTATGGGGTTGCCATACCCTTCATCTCCTTCAATCCTTTCTCTTACTCTCCCATAGGGATCCCGACCTCAGTTCAATGGTTGGCTGTAAGTGTCTGCATGTGTCTCAATCAGCCACTGGTTGAAACTTTCAGAAGACAGCCATGCTAGGCTGCTCTCTGCAAGCACAACACGGCATCAGTAATAGGATCCCGATTTTGTCCCTGCATTTCCTTTAGACAGGAACAGTTCTGGGTCAAACCAAGTCCAGAAAGCATCAGGTTTTCATCCATTTTACAAAGGCCTTGAGATAGCAGCAGCTCTGCTCATTAGCTCCCTCTAGGGAACCCTTGGCCAACTATAAGGGGCCGCCTACAGCCACCAGACTCTAGGTTTCTGCTTCCCTTAGTATCTTTGTCGTCCATGTTGAGGGTGGGGGACTATGTCACTAAACCAACATACAAATGATTCAAGTTTATGTTCATCAGGCAAAATGTGAGTTCTTATTTGAACATCCGAAAGAGGAAGAAAAAAAATAACTGCCACTTAAAGACTCTAGTTCCTGTAATAAAGAAGACAAGTAATTAAATCATAAAAGTTCTCGGAATAGTTTGCGTCTTCTTGACATGACTTTTTTTTCTTTTTCAGTTTATGCGTTCATTTTACATCCTGGTTAATTTCTAAACTATGTGAAGGACCGAGGCTCGTAGGGGAGCGTTTGGAGCGAGGCTGGGGCGGGAGTCGCACAGCCAGGGAGGCCCAGGGATGGGTCTGTTCCACCTTAAGAGGCGCCAGCCTCTCCCCGCTCGGAGTAGGCTCTCGGCTCCGCCCACCCCGGTGTCAGCTCGGCCCGGAACGCGGAGGAGAGGAGGGAGGAGAGCGGCGGCGGACGGAAAGATCCGCGCCCCCGGCTGCGGGCCGAGTGGCCCGGGCTGGGAGTGCAGCGCGGGCTCGGAGATAGACCCGCGAGCCTCTGCAAAGGCGGCAGAGACGGGGACCGCGGGGCCATCCCGGGTGGGTGCCAGGGGACCAAACTGGATCCGAGATAGACCCGGAGACTGGCAGCACGGACTTTACAAAGTTGTAACTTCCCTGGTGTCCGGACACCTAGTGTCAAGGCATTTCCAAAAAGGGGGGGACTTGTGAGGGGAGGGGGGGGTCCCCATGCCTCTCCTTTGTCCTGACTGGTGGAGTCAAGCATGGGCTGGGCCCTGGACTGCTCGACGATTGGCCACCTGGGTAATCCATCAAAGGATGACGCGTTGAAGGGTGGCCATTTGGGGAGGAAGCAAAGATTATTTTGGTACCGCCTCCCCCAGTTACTGATTGGTGGAGATTTACCGTGATGTAAAACAGGGCATAAAAACGTCCGTAAAGGTACGGGGCCTATTGGCTTGTCTCTCAGGGAGGAAATCTAGGGTGGACTGTGCAGAGCCAGCCGACGCTGTTTGTGTAGGGGAAGACCGAATGGGTTGACACCCGGAAATGAGTTAGGAAGGAACTCAGGGAAAGCGAGGGAAACCGGCTTACCTACTTTGCCCTCACAAAGGTCATTTCCTGCATGGGATCGATAGCTTCCTGTTTACTTACTCCTCGGGAGGGAACGTGTACACTGGCTTCCTGGAGTATACCCGATATTCACACTTAACTTATGAGCCCAGGCTTCCCTTTTAGTCACGGCACCAACGAGAATGAATGAGAGGGTGAAAAGGAAACGCATAGTATATATCTCCATGTAGAGAACGAAAATGGAGTGGGGTTTCATGAGACTCTTCATAAACGCAGGATGACAAAACTAGGCGTGGTAGCGTATACCTGTGATCCCAGCATTTGAGGAAATGAAAGCAGGATGTTCAGAAGCTCAAAGTCATCCTCGACTACATAAAGAGTTAGAAACAAGTCTGGGTTAAATTTGACGATCCCGGGAGAGGGGTGTTGATGTTTGAAAGTGAAAAGAACTGAAAATAACCTAGCTTGGTGACTCACCCCTTTATCCTGGAGTTTGGGAGGCTGTCCGAGTAATCTCTGAATTTGAGGCTAGCTTGCTCTAACACAGCGAGATTCAGGACAGCCTAGTTAGACGGAAAAAAAAAACTGAAAAAAGCGTTACTCTGAAACTTTTCTGTATAGCAGGCACTTTACCCTCTTGTGTCCCGGGACAGGCAGTGAATACACAGGTGGTGACCCTCTGCTGAAGGAAGAAGACAAAGTATGAGGGGGATAATATTATTTCTAAAGGTGCCTTTGCATATCTTATGAACCCTCCCTACTTTTTTAAGTTCACACTTAACCACTTGGGTTAATTCAGCCATAACTTCAGAAATAGAGCTCTTTCAAAGGCTTCCAGGAAAGCGGGGGGGGGGGGGGGGATGCTTGTTTTCGTGGAAACAGTAAGGGGGGGGTTGTATTTCAAGGTGCCACCTTCCTTGTCCTACGATTACAGGCTTATACCACAGTGCCTCTTTTATAAAGTGCTGAGGATGAAACTCAAGGCTTCAAGCTAGGTGAGCACTTTACCAATCCAGTCACTACTGGTTTGGGTTTTGGTTTTCCTTAATACCCAGAGGCCTTTAAACTTCAAAGCAAGATTGTCCCTCAAGCTACTTTCCTGAAAAATGGAAGGCACAAAATTATGAAAAAGCTGTCCTTGCCGGGCAGTGGTGGCGCACGCCTTTAATCCCAGCACTTGGGAGGCAGAGGCAGGCGGATTTCTGGGTTCGAGGCCAGCCTGGTCTACAGAGTGAGTTCCAGGACAGCCAGGGCTATACAGAGAAACCTTGTCTCGAAAAACCAAAAAAAAAAAAAAAGAAAAAGCTGTCCTTTACCGTCATTAAGCGAATAAAAATATGTTTAACCTGGGTGAGGATAGAAGCTAGAAAGAACGTAGAGATCTGAGAAAAGTATCCATGCTGGGTTAATATGAAATCATTTGCCTCCCAGCACAAAAGGCAAAATTTTTCCCCCACAGTTTTCTTAAAACTAAATTTCTGGGCATGCTTGAACATTTCTCTGAAAACTGCACTGTTCAAAACAGAACTGGGGGCATAGTTTGGTGGTCCAGCGCTTGACTAACCTGGGTAAGAGCATGGACAGTACCAAACACCACAAACTAACAGTGATGAATAAATATCCACGTCACGGGACCGTGTTTCATCTTTCTTCCCACCATAGGACTCTGCAAGGGCTATCAGCCAGGAGTCTAAAATTTACATTTTCTACTTATCCAAAGGAATCCCATCTCTGCATGATTCTTCTAGAATCTTCTAAACCCAGGTAGTTTCAAGACTATATACTGAGACTGGGGTAGTTAGCTACTGGGGCAGTAGTAAAGTGCTTGCTTCAAAAACATGTCTGAGTTTGATTCCCAGAATTCACATTATAAACCAGCCAAGATGGTAAATGCTTACAATCCCCGTGCTGGAATGGGGATTGGAAGGGAAATACTTGTCACTCACTAGCGTAATCAGAGAGCCTCAGGCCAATGCTAGGCCACATTTCAAAGGAGGTGAGGTGGATGGCATTTCTGAGGATGATACCCAAGAGTGTTGTCTGGCCTCCATGTGCACACACATGCACGCACACTTGTGTGCCAGAAAGTGTACTCTCACAAACGTGCATACACACACACACACACACACACACACACACACGTATGTGCATTACAAAACAACTACACTACATGCCATACTTTTCTTTAGCATCATTATAAAAGTAGTTTAGAAGCATGGTTAATAACAAAACTATCATGAGGAAATAATTATAAGGCTATAGATAATTATTGTACATGTTTATACCAAAAGGAAACAAAAATGTTGGATTTTTCAAGAATTTTAAGAATTTTTAAGAAATACTTTATTCCTAGTGATGTTACATAAACCGTGCAAAAAACTTCTTTTTGGTTAATTTTAAATAAACTCAGCATAATTGCTTTCATTTTCATTTTACCCTATAAACCAAAGTAGAAATTTTTGGAAGTGTCAGGGCAGAAGAGTTAGCAATTCATAGCCAAGAACCAACCCTAAGAGAATTGTTCTAATCACAAATCCAAGTCCACCAACATGGGTAGTAGTGTTTCATTCCCTGTGGTACTGGGAAGCTGGCCCCCGTGTCTTGAGCATGCTAGACAAATTCTACCACTGAGCTACACTCTTAGCCCACAGACAGTGTCTCGATTGATAAGAATATGAGATCTGGGCCTGGAGAGATAGCTCAGTGGTTCAATGTCCAGCACCAATATAACAGTTTACAACTCTCTGTAACTCCAATTCTGGAGGATTTGACGCTCTCTTCTGGCCTGTGTGGACATTCATGTGGTACACAGACATACATACAAGCAAAACACCCATACACATAAAAATAATTAATGCATTAATTAATTCATAATTAAATTCTGAAAAGAAGACAATGAACTTGAGATTTTGAGTCAGACAGAACTTTGGACTCTAGGGAAATCCTCTTGGTTCACTGAAGTCTGGCTCCCTCTTCTAAAACAATAATAGTCATCAATTTCTTTTATATCCAGAGACCCAAAAATCTGCTATAAGACCTCAAAAGAATAGTGTGGGTAGGGGAGAAAGCCAGGGGGTGATGGCGCATGCCTTTAATCTCATCACTTAGGAGGCAGAGGCAGGCAGATCTGAGTTCGAGAAGAGCCTAGTTTACTTGAGTTCTAGAACATCCAGAGCTTCACAGAGAAACCCTGTCTCCAAAAAAACATATATACATACATACATGTGTGTGTGTGTGTGTGTGTGTGTGTGTTTTCATTACAGTGAACAGAAAGGGCCTATGTAGAAAAGATTTTAATGACTGGGACTCGGTGCTTACAAAATTGTTGCGAGGGCTACAGCACCTTAGAAATAACCCCAAGAGGGCTGGAGAGATGGCTCAGCGGTTAAGAGCACGGACTGCTCTGCCAGAGGTCCTGAGTTCAAATCCCAGCAACCACATGGTGGCTCACAACCATCTGTAATGGGATCTGATGCCCTCTTCCAGTGTGTGTCTGAAGATAGCTGCAGTGTACTCATATAAATAAAAAATAAATAAATCTCTTTTTAAAAAAGAGAAAAGAAAAGAAACGACTCAAAGAGTTCAACTACTAAACTCATCTACCAGGGAAACCCCGGAGGATAAGGAGTCAGCACTGTATTGCTGACATTAACTTGATGAACCCACTGAGCTGTGGTGTGATCCAGGTACCAGAAAGCTACTGTTGCTGCTACTATGGCTTTGACAACCAACTATGCCCATGAAGTAATAATGATTAGGTCATAGACTACAGCCGGCACTGTCCCATAATCACACTGACTAGCCATAGGTGCTTTATTTTACATTCCATATCTGTAAAGTATGCAGATCATAATTCATAGCTAAAAATCCTAGCCTCCTTTATTATTTTCCCCATATAATTCAAATAAGTAGTTTTTGACATTTTTCAGCCCCTGCTTTGTACCGACCTTTGTATGAGATACTTCAACAGCTGGAAGGTGCGTCAGGCTACCAACTCCCTGCTACCAAGACCACAGACCCAGTTTGTCCAGGACTATTCTGTGTAATGCCAGGGAAATGTTAGTGATTTCAGCCCCCCCCCCAAAAAAAAAGCAGGGGCCAATTTGATGCAACTCACAGCAGGGTCTCTATTCTATTCAGTGCACCACTTTCATGCAGGACAGTTTTTGGTGGAAAGGGAGCCTGGAATATCTATAGAGCAAGGTTTTACAGTAAGCAGCAAGCCGGGTGGGGGGCACTAAGTGTGCAAGCATCTAATTGGAAAGCTACTATGGCCTTTAGCATAATTGGCTGGTGCTGGGAACCAAATCATAAACTTAATTTCTATTTCCCTCTGCATTCGTGCTCGTTAGGCAGAGGGTGGAATTGTAACCTGGGGTGCAGATCTGTTGGGGTATTAGCCTGGAGATTCTGGTCTTGTTAGAGGTGAGCCTATAGACTCGAGCTAGGCTCAGGGTTTTTTGGGGGGATAACTTGGAAACTAATGCTAGGTACCAGCCTGTTGGTTTACCTGAGTTCAAATTTAGATCAGGTTCTCTAAAAAGGAGTCTGAACTTAAAAGACTTAGCCTCTCATCTGTACTTAGCAATGAAGAGTCATTCCTCAGTTCTAGAAAATTTGAGATAGTACATCATCCTAATCCCTGCCTACAAGAACCACATGAGAGAGCCACATGATGGTACATAGCTAGTTCTTGGGATGCAGAGGCAAGAATGTCCTAGAACTCCTGACTTTCCTGTCTCTTCCTCACTAGGGCTAGAATCATGGGTGTATTCCACCATACTTGCCCTTATGTTTCTTCTATCTCAGAAATGCTACAACACTCATATTTCCCCAACTTCCTTTCAGATAAAGTATTCTGAACTTCCCTCAACAAATTGTCCTATCATGGGCTGGAGAGGTGTTTTGAAGGGTAAGAGCACTTACGGTTCTTGAAGGAGACCCTGATTTGGTTCTCAGCACCCATGAAGCCATTCACAATCTCCTATAACTCCAGTTCCAGGGGACTCTTCTGATGTACTCAGATTTCTGCATACATGTGGTGCACATAAGTATACTCAGGCACACACGCACATATAAAAATAAATATTTATTTTAATTAGCCATATCAGACTACTCCCAAGCAATGACTCTTGTGTTTAGATCACCTCCTAATCTATACATTCCACAAAGTCAGAGAGATATCTCTCAAAGCACCCTTAGTATTTACTAGTGTCTTATATCAGTGATTCTAAAATGAGTGCTCATTGAACTGAAATTGAGAGAAATCTAACTAATGATTCAGCCTTTTCTCATCTTCATTTAAAAAAAACAACTTTTATTATTTATTTTGAAACAGGGTCTCACTGTGTAGCCCTGACTGACCTGGGACTTGCTATATAGACCAGGCTGGACTTGAACTCATGGAGATCTGCCTGTCTCTACTTCCAAAGTGTACATGAGTACAAGTGCCTATGGAGACCAGAGTCTATTGAATCTATCAGAACCTTCTGGAGCTGGAGTTAAACACGGGTTAGAGTCACACAACGTGGGTGCTTTGGAATCAAACTTGGGTCCTGAACCATCTCTCCAGTTCCCCTAAAACACTTTGGAAGCACAAGGGACCAGCAGGAAGGAGATCAAAGAAAGTGGGAGGTGACCCAAGGAAGGGTAAATGAGGAGTGAGACTATAAGCAACACACAGTATGTATGCTTGAAAATATCCAAAGGTTCCCCAACCAATGACTGGCCCAACTGAGATCCATCCCATGGGCAAGAACCAATCCCTGACACTATTAACAATACTCTGTTATGCTTGCAGACAGGAGCCTAGCATAACCATCCTCTGAAAGACTCCACCCAGCAGCCAATGAAAACAGATGCAGAGACCCAAAGCTAAATATTAGATAGAGCTTAGGAAGTCTTGTGGAAGAGTTAGGGGAAGGGTTTGGAGGGGATAGGGACTCTACAAGAAGACCAACAGAGTCAACTAGGCTGGACCCTTGGGGGCTGCCAGAGACTGAACACGAACCAAAGAGAGCATATAAGGGTTGGACCTAGACCCCCTGCACATATATAGCAGATGTACAGCGTGATAGTTATGCGAGTTTCCCAACAACTGAGACTTATCCTGACTCTCTTACCTGCCTGTGGTTCCCTTAACTGGGTTATCTTGTCTGGCCTCAGTGGGAAAGGTTGTACCTAGTCCTGCAGTGACTTGAAGTGCCAGGGTGGGTTGGTACCCTGTGGGGACCTCCCGCTTCTCCGAGGTGAAGAGGAGGAGCATTTGGGGGAGGGGCTGTGTGAGGGAGGACTGGGAGAAGGACAGGGCTGCAATTGAGATGTAAAGTAAATAAATTAATGAAAAAAATCCTAAAGAAACCCATAGTTTTGCATACTAATTAAAAATAAACAATAACAGGGCTCCTTATGTGAAGGTGCTTGCCACTAAACCTGACAATCTGACTTGTGATGGGAAAGAAGTGACTCTTCCAAATTGTCCTCTGATCTCCATGCCCATATTATAAGACCTGTACACTCATGCACTCACACATGTATAAATGTAGTTTTTTTTTTTAAAGAAAAATTGGGGGAACCAGATGTAGTGGCACATGCTTTTAATCTCAGTACTCGAGAGGCAGAGAGGGGGGCAGATCTCTTGAGTTTAAAGCCAGCCTGGTCTACAGAGCAAGTTCTGGGACAGCCAGGGCTACATAGAGAAACCCTGTCTAGAAAAAAAGAAGGGCTGGAGAGATGGCTCCGCATTTAAGAGCACTGTAAATGTAATTCTTGGGGGAGGGAGCTGTCTTATGCCCTCTTTGCTCCCAAATAACTGCAGTGCATATTTTTATGCCCACTCTAGCCTGTTTTAGCTCCCAAATAAAGACACAGAAACCTGGTATCTTTATTAAGCTGCAAGCCTAAGCTAGGCAGATTCTGAGCTATTCTCACTTGACTAGGCCACCACTGCCCAGCCAAGTGCCCTGTTACTTCCCTTCTGGTCTTGCCTTGGCTCCATCTAGTCCATGTGCGTCTTTATGGCTGCTCTGTCATTGAGACTTCATGGTGAGTCTTTCTGGTCCATCCACATGGTCTCTCCTCTATTCTACTCTCTCTGGTCTCCCTGGGACCCCGACTGGAATCGGAAATCACACCTTATTCTACTCTGCCCAGCTAATTGGCTGGTCAGTTATTTATTAACCAATCAGGGAGGATAGAAAGCAATTTTTACATAACATTGAGATTGGAGATGCTTGACCACGCCGTTGCCCATCCGACTGAGCGTGGAAATCAGAATCTGAACACACAGTGCACAGTACCCTCAACAGAGCACTTCCTGCTCTTCCAGGGGTCCTGAATGTAGTAGCTCCAGCACCCGCAGAGGCAGGTGGATCTCCCATAAAAAGCTAGCCTGGTCTACAGAGCAAGTTCCAGGACAACCAGGACTTGTTTCAGAGAAACACCATCTCGAAAAACCATTAATAATACTAAGTAGAATGTCTCAAATGACAAAAGCACCATAAGATCAATCATGGATGGACCTTGAGAAGTCTCAAAGAGGAGTGAGACATGAGGTGAGCAAGAAAGCCACAGCTGTATCTTGGAAGCTGTGTCCCTGATGATCACAGCGCCCCTCTGTGGTCCACAGCTGTATCTTGGAAGCTGTGTCCCTGATGATCACAGCGCCCCTCTGTGGTCCACAGCTGTATCTTGGAAGCTGTGTCCCTGATGATCACAGCGCCCCTCTGTGGTCCACAGCTGTATCTTGGAAGCTGTGTCCCTGATGATCACAGCGCCCCTCTGTGGTCCACGGCTGTATCTTGGAAGCTGTGCTCCTGATGATCACAGCGCCCCTCTGTGGTCCATAGCTGTATCTTGGAAGCTGTGTCCCTGATGATCACAGTGCCCCTCTGTGGTCCACGGCGGTATCTTGGAAACTGTGTCCCTGATGATCACAGCGCCCCTCTGTGGTCTGGCTGTATCTTGGAAGCTGTGTCCCTGATGATCACAGCGCCCTTCTGTGTCCACGGCTGTATCTTGGAAGTTGTGTCCCTGATGATCACAGCGCCCCTCTGTGGTCCACGGCGGTATCTTGGAAGCTGTGTCCCTGATGATCACAGCCCCCCTCTGTGTCCACGGCTGTATCTTGGAAGTTGTGTCCCTGATGATCACAGCGCCCCTCTGTGGTCCATGGCTGTATCTTGGAAGCTGTGCTCCTGATGATCACAGCGCCCCTCTGTGGTTAATTCTCAGACTGCAGATGGGCGGTCCCTGCGGTCAAGAACTAAGATGTCAGAGCATTTTCAACCGCGCGTGTGCCATCATCCTCCAAGGGCTCGGCCTCATACTGCTGTTTACACTGAAGTTTTGACTCCCCCTGCTTTGTGGTTTTTCTTAGTGAGGGAGGTACCTCTGATACCTTAGCCTGTGAACATGCCACTTACCTCATATTCATAGGAACTTTTTTTGTACACACACACACACACCTTACTGACAAGTTTGCTCTTGTGTAGGCAAACGTAAGCGTTTATTTCAACATTAAGTTGAAGCAGCACCTAACAATGACAACTTGCAAGGGCTTTAAAAGACACGTTTTTACTCCTCCTAAAGAACTCTGGAATGCACTAATACTTGCCAGAGCATTCTATCATTCAGAGAAGGGGCTGGCATCCGAACCATCCACGGCTTGTTTGGCTGCCCAGTCTGTGGAATAGGTGTTCACTAAGTCCATAATAATGTCTGGTGTGCTTTCTTATCAAATGGAAATTTTTCAAAATTATCAACAAATTATTTGACATCAATATTTAGTTAAAAAAAAAACCCCAAATGTTTGATTGTGCCATGAAAAAAACAATATAAAATACAGCTACAGTTCTTTATTTCTTTTTATTTTTCCCTTTTTATTTTTATTAGATATTTACTTTATTTACATTTCAAACGTTATCCCCTTTCTTCACTACCCCTCCGAAAACCCCCTATCCCATCTCCCCTCCCCCTGCTTACCAACCCCACCACCACCACTTTCCTGACCTGGCATTCCTCTTCATAGAAACCTCTAAAATTTATTTATTCATTTACTTTACATCCCTACCAGTTTCCCCTCTCTCCTCTCCTGCCAGGCCTTCCTCCATAAAAGAAGCCATGAGGCAGTGCCCACCACGATGCCTGCAGTGCCCACCACGATGCCGCCAGCTTTCCAGTCTCTTCAGCGGTTCGTAGTGGCAGCCCACACCCATCTCCCACCGGAGTGCCTGCTTGCTTTGCTAGTGGACTTCTGCTTTAATTGTATGTCTCTTAACTCAGTTCTTTCAAGAACGCAAGAACCAAGGCTGTGAGATGACTCAGCAGGAAAAGGCATCTACTGACCTACCTGACGACCCAGTCCAATACCCCAAAGCCACATGGTAAGAGGAGAAAACCAACTCCCACAAAATGTCTTCAGACTTCCACACGTACCTCCTTATAAATGTATTGATAAGAGTCAAGGGCCGATCAGTGGTGGCACATGTCTTTAATCCCAACATAAGGGAGGGAGAGCCAGGCAGATCTCTTGAGTTTGAGACCAGCCTGGTCTAAGGACACACACAGAGAGACCCTATCTCCAAAAACCCCAAAAACCCAACCCCCCCCAAAAAAAGCCAAGGACCTTGTAACAAATACTCTAAAACCTATTTTTTTAGTTGTATGATTTCTGTTGAATAGACACATGAAACAATCACTGAGAGACGTAGTGTAGACCTATGTTGTCTCCATAAATATTGCCAGTTTTCCAAATATTTCGGGGACAGTGGAGGGGTCCCACTGATCTGTTTACATACCCATGAACAATGTACGAGCTACATGTGGTGGTTCTGAGTTTGAGGCCAGCACTTGAGACTGAGACAGGAGAACTGCTACTAGTTCAAGGCTAGTCTGTGGCACAGAGTGAGACTCTGTCCAAAAGAAGCCAAAACCAGAGCTGGAGGCGTGGCTCAGCTGTTCAAAGCACTTGGTGCTTCCAAAGGGGGGCGGGGCGCGGAGGAAAGGAGGGGGGGAAGAGAGGGAGAGGGAGAGAGACAGAGAGAGAGAGAGAGAGAGAGAGAGAGAGAGAGAGAGAGAGAGAGAGAGAGAGAGAGAGAATAAATCTTTAAAAAAAAAAGGCAAAACCGAAGCCAAGTGTGGTGGGCCACACTTGACACCCGGCTCTTCCGGAAGTGTTGCAGCTCTAAAGGGAAAGGCTTCTCCTATAGAAGTATTACAGCTCTGCTCCTGCCCTGGGGGAAGGTTTCCCCAAAGAAGTGTTACACCTCTGCTCTGGCAGGGGGAGTTTTCCCCAGCAAAAAGTGTTCTACTCTGCTCTGAAAGGTATCCTGGCGATTGGGAGCCAAGGAATACCACAAAGTTACACCGCACAACAGACTTCATACAAGAGATCGATTGGGAGGGGATAATCCCGGAGGGAGGGTGGATGGCTGCCTCTGCTCACAAGTGAAGTTACAGGGAAGTGAGCAGAAAGCAAGGTTTCTATAGGGATGATGGGGGAGGGGTGGGGCTTTCTAGGGTGAAGACTGGTGGGATTTCAATTCATGAACTTGGAATTGCTGAGTTTTCCTGTTCAGAGATTGGTGGGTTTCTTTTTCTTGATCCTGGCTTGGGCTTGGGGTCAAATCAGAGTCAGGGTGTTTCTTCCCCCCACCCCACCCCCTTTGGCCCTTTTACCCTACAGGATGATCAGGAATTCAAGGTCAGGCTCAACTCCACAGCGAGTTTGGGGCTACCCTGAGCTATATAAAGACCCCCCTTTTTAAAAAAAAAAATCCAAACTAATGTATGACAGTCCTGTTCTTCTCTGCTGCTTGGCATTCCTTTCCTTCCTCTCCTTTCTCTCTTGTCCCAGCCTTCCGGTGCGTGCCTACTGGCATACAGAGCTTTAATTTGAAGTTCCCTAGCGATTTACTCCGTAGCACACCTTTGCACACGCATGTTCGTTCACTGCAATACCCTTTTTGAGAGGTGCAATTCTGATCTTTATATAAAAAAAAAATTAAAAAAAAAAAAACAAAACCCTGCCAGCCCCCAGCTCCTCCACACACTCCTCAAAAGCCACGTTATCTTGCCGACTTGGCCCGCAGTCACTGCAAGACTGGTCTTCCGCCTCCCAACCCTAGCCGCGTTGTCTGCTTGAGTACTACCCCCACACACCAACGGGGTAGCAGACCTTTAAGATACCGAAGCGCCAAACCCGCGCCGGAGTCCTTTTGGAGACGAAGGGGAGCACAGGGGCTGTGAAGGGACTCCCCGCTCCTCCCACGGAGCCCTGTGTGCGCCGTCCTGGGGGCGTAGAGGCGCGAGGGGCATCCGTATCTCTTAAAGCAGCAATGCCAACACCCTCTTAAGGGAGGTGCGGAGAATGGCGGGGCCCGGGACGTGAAACCTCGGGGCGCTGACACCTTCGGGGACCCCAGAGTGCGACTGGTCGGTTGGTGGCCAGATGAGGAGCAGGACGCAGGCGACCGGCCGCCCTGAAAGGGACCCTTGCCTCCGCGGTAAGTGGAGCGTGCAGGGTGGACGCAGCGAGCAAGCGGGCGCCGGGCACGTTTTCCTCCGTCAACGGACCCTTCAGAACGGAAAGCGGGCTGGCGACGGCGCGGGGCTAACGGCTGCGACGGTGGCGGTGGCGGTGGCGGCGGCGGCGGTGCTGTCACTCCGGCGCGGCGCCCCGCTGCGAAGCGGGCGGTTGGGCGGAGCTCGGCACCGGGCAGCTGCGGGGATGGTGGGTGAGAGGCGGGAAGCCGAGGTGGGTGGAGGGTGTTCGGAGTCGCCCCTGTTGGTGTTCACTGAGCACCTTACAAGGGTCCCAGGGCCCTAGGCCAAGCACATGGCCAAAAGCCCCGCCCTCCCGGACCTCACATCCTAGACAAATGAGTCTAGCATAGATCATAGCGGGGAAGTCTTTTTAAGTGAGGACCGAAACTACCGACTTGGTCATGCCAGGAAGAAGCTACGTCACTGAGCTACATCCCCTCTTTACTTTTTGAGACAGGGGCTCTCTCTGGCCTTGAACTCCCCCCTTGTAACCCAGGCTGGACTGGAACTGTAGATCTTCTTGCATTAGCCTCCAGAGTACCTAGAGCTACAGGCATGTGAATCTTCTCAAGGGAAATGTACCGGGTGAAGGAATCAGGACAGAACTGTGTGTTCTGCCAAGTGCGGGGTAGAGAAACTGGTTTGTCTGAGGACCTTTCTGAGAGTAACTTCACAGAGAGTGGGTTGACCCTCGAGTGAATCCAAACAGAGGGAACTGGACCGTGGAAAGGAAGGAACTGTGTTAGCCATGACGGACGTCTACTAAGGGTCTTAAGCCAGAGGGAAATTTTTTTTCTTAGCAAATTTGTGGGTAATTCAATGACTTACTCCCTAAGCGTTTGAGAAAGGATGAAAGGCTAACTTCCCTGGGCAAAATGGTCTTAGTTTCTACCAGTTTGTTTGTTTTAAGGCTTAATTATTTTATGTATATGAGTACAATTATAGCTGTCTTCAGACACACCGGAAGAGGGCCTCAGATACCATTACAGATGGTTGTGAGCCACCATGTGGTTGCTGGGAATAGAACTCAGGACCTCTGGAAGAACAGTCAGTGCTCTTAACCGCTGAGCCATCTCTCTAGCCCTCCCAGTTTAATAATAAGCATAAAGAGCTATTCTGTGAGTTAATCACTTTAACATTATTTTTGTTCATGAAGTACTGGGGATTGACCACATGCTAGTGCTAGGTTAGTGTTCCCCTGCTCAGCTCTCTACCCCACCCCCATGAGGTGTGTGTGTGTGTGTGTGTGTGTGTGTGTGGTCTCCCTGTAACTTGTAGGATTTGGTTCCTTCTTTCACTATCGGGTTCCAGGGATCAAATAATTCAGATTGTCAGGCTTAGCAGCAAGCACGCTCACCCACTGAACTATCCTGCCCATCCTAGAACCTCATTTTTAAAGAAAGGCATATTTATTTGAAATGAAAGGGCACCGTAGGGCTGCTCTGTGTTTGTTTTGCTTTCTCAAAATAAGAGTGACACAGAAGATAAGAAGAAGTTCTCGGGAGAAAGAAATGAGGAAGGGATCAAAAGATGAGAAAAGGCAGAGAAATCTTTGTCACCGACCTTGGCAGCATGTGCCCTCAGTCCCAACACCTGGGAAGCTGAAGTCAGACAGGCTGTATAACCAGTCAGTCATACACACCAGCTCAGCAAAGGAAGGAAGAGGAGGAGGTATGGAGAGGGTGAGACAGTGTGGCCGAGGTGTCCAACCAAGCTAGTATTTTTACTTATTCCTTCTCAGCCTTCAAGGCCACCTGTCCATGCCAGGAGAAGGAGGGTTCTAGAAAGAGCAGACATGGTTATGTTGACATGACAACTGGCTAAGCAGAATCACGATTTCTGACTGTTGCCTCTCACTGAAATGGTCTGAACTAAGGTGAGGGTAAAAAGAGGCAGATGCTTTCCAACGTTCTGTTTTGTTATCGTTTTGGATACAGAGTCTCACTGTGTAGTCCTGGCCGTCCGGAGACACTCTATGTAGACCAGGCTGACCTCGAACTTGCCCTTCTCAGTGGAGGGATTAAAGGAGTGTAACACTGGCTATTTCAAATACTTTAAACCTGTAGTAGTTGTTGTTGTTCATAGTTTATTTGCAATCATTGAGAACATAAATGTTCAACAAAAATCGAATGGATAGATAACATATTACAACCATGTGGTAGAATACTATAGAAGCATCTACACAAGAAAAGAGGCTATTGAAGCACAGCCGGGTTTGTTTGGTTTTTAAAAAAGATTTCAGTTTAACTTTTACGCAATAGGGTTAAGAGGAAAAAAAAAAGATGAACCTAAGAGTGAGTATGGGCTTCTCAAGGGAGAGATGCCAACCACAGACTATGGTCATATCACAGCATAGCCAGATCTCCTAAGTATGCTCCAGTTGTAGCTTTTCAAATACTGTAACTCTTACATGATGAAATAAGTTGTATTAAATTGCAGAGTTTGTGTTGGTGGAGAGATGGCTCAGTGGTTAGGAACACTTGCTGCCCTTGCAGAGGACCTGGGTTCAGTTCCCAGCACCACATGGTGACTCACCACCATCCGTCATAGCTCCAGTTCTAGATCTGACAACTTTGCACTTTCTTGTGACTTCCCATGGATACAGTAAACATACATACATGCAGGAAAGACTCTCATATACATAAAAAGTAACATAAATCGTTTTTTAAAAAAAGAAGAAGAAGAAAAATCACAGAATTGGTGCCAGCAAGGTCACCTAACTCACTTCCTATCCATTTTTCAGATGAAGAAACTGACAGTTGGTAACATGTAACGACTCAAAATCTACAGGTTTTTGTTTGTTTTTGGTTTTTTAGCATATTCAACCATCTTTTTCTTTTCTCCACCCACAACCCTTCACTTGATATCCCTCCCCCACATCTGGCTATTGAACAAGGATCCCAGAATTGAGTTATTCTGACATATCATTAGAATGTACGAAAACTCATCTCCGGGATCATAGTGCCCATGGGTCCAGGCGATAACTCGCAAGCTCTTCTTTCAGGAAACTTAACTAGATAGACTGAATAACTAAATAACTAATGACCAATTGCAATTTACAGGAAGCTGTGCCTTGAAAAGAAATTTGAAGAAGGGTCAAGTCTTGCTACAATAGAGAGATGGAGAGCAGCAAACAGAATGTGAGTATTAAGATTAATGTCAGATTGGTATCAAACCGGTGTGCTACTGTTGATAATCTCCATGTTTACCACCTTCCTGAACTTTTGTTGTTGTTTTGATATATAAATGATGACAGGAGAGACCATTACCGCTTCAGCCTTTGGGAGAGACTATTACTACCACAGCCAATAGACTTAACATGTCCCCATATTTTTTTCTTTTTGAGGTTTTGGGGGTCAAGGTCTCTCAATGTAACTATGGCTAGCCTAGAACTTCCCTATGTAGACCAGGCTGGCCTCAAACTCAGAATTGCCTCTGCTTCTCAAATGCTGGGATTAAAGGTGTACACCACCTTTCTTTGTTTCTCTCTTTCCTTCTTCCTTCCTTTCTATCTATCTATCTATCTATCTATCTATGTATCATCTATCTATCTATCTAAGGCAGAGTCTTATGTATCCAAGGTATGCCCCAAAGTTGCTGACCTTGAACTTTTCCTGGTCCTTCAGCCTTCACATCCAGGCCTAGGCCGCCATGCTTATCTGTAGGAAGGAGGGGCTAGCAATTGAACCCAGGGCTTTTTTGCTACTGGGCAATCACTCCACCATTACATTTGCCATTCATGGTGTTTTTACTTTTTAAAATTGCATTCTTGTGTGTGTTTGTGGACACACCCATGTGTGGATACCAAGGTTCCAGTGTGGAGGCTGGAGGAGTCATCTGGCGCAGTGGCAGGTCCCTTCACCTTCTGAGCCGCCTTGCTGGCCCGCTTCATGGTTTCAGCATGTGTTATTCAGAATAACAAGAATGATAAAGTAACTCAAGCTCAGCACTGTAGCAGCATCCGTGACCCTCACTAGGGGTTATGTGCGCTGTGTTTTTGAGCCATGGTGCCATAGATACAAAAAGCGGTGGAGAACCTCATGACTGAACAACCGCCACCATTCTTTCAGGAGTGTCTCTGATGTACAGCTTAGACATGTTACTAGCAAAGCACGGTGATAAAATGCCGACAAAAGGTAATGCCTAAGGCTCGGTCTCTTGGAATGGTTTAGGGCAGGGCAGACACCCTCTGATGACTGGTGCATTGATACCTAAAGGCAGGGAACACTTGGTTATTTCTGGAAAGGACTTTGCATAACGCTGTTCTCTGGGAAATTGCTGGTATGTTTGTTTGTTTGTTTGTTTGTAGACAGGGCTTTCTCCTTAGCCCTGGCAGTCCTGGAACTCACTTTGTAAGCCAGGCTGGCCTCAAACTCACAGAGATGCCCCTGCCTCTGCCTCCCAAGTGCCGGGATTGGAGCCTCATGGCACCCTGCTGCGCATTTTTCTTAGTATCTTGTTTTGACTCACATCCAAGAACCTCAGATTTTTTTTTTCCTGAACACTTTAATAGTCGTCTTTATAGAAACAGTTGTCTCCTTTGGCATGCTTTTCAAACTGAGGAAATCAGTCAGCCATTCTTTTTGTATCATTGCTGGCATATACTATTGTAATTGTAATATATTTCCATATGTGTATGTACTGCCCTTAAATCATTTGATAATATTCCCTCCTCCCCTTATCCTTTGCCTTTCTCAGCCCCTCCAAGTTTCCCTTTTGTTTTTATATCATTTTTGATATTCGGTTCTTCACAGATTTGCATGTTGTCCTTGCATAGGGTCTAATCTCAGTCAAATAAGTATATAAACTACAGAAGTGAGATACGTGATCCTTTTTCTTTCCTGCCACACCTTTATTAAATATATTGCATGACTTCTCTTTGGAAGACATGAACACCTATTTATTCACCCCAGATAGGGTACTGATGACAGACCAAAGAATTGACTCCAGTCTGATCTAACCGTAACTTAACCAGAGTATGGCTAGGGAATGACCAATCTGCCCATGGGTGACTTAAAGGCAGCAGCTTCATCATCAAAAGAAGCTCATGGGGATGGGTGAGGTTGGCATTGGATTTCCCTCCACAACTTGCAGGCAGCTCCCTCACTCAGCTCCTCACCCCCCACCCTCACCCCCAGCCCCCACCCCCAACCTCACCCCCAGCCCACACCCCCCAGCCTCACCCCCAGCCCCCACCCCCCAACCTCACCCCCAGCCCTGCTAGCAATTGCTACCTACCTCAGGGAGGCTCTTCTGAGTTTTAAGTTTCCTGAGCTTCCTTGGCCTCCTATTGGCAAGCTTGCAACCCCCTCCCTCCTTCCAGAAAGGAAAGCTCCAAGCTGGAAGAAACAGCCGCACCGCACGTAGCCAGGGGAATTTACCCTACAACCAGTGCTCCCGGATGATCAGACAGTGCTCATTGACAGGATTCGAGAGGCAAAAAACTAAACCCAATCACAGAAACTGAGAAGCCAAGGGCTGGAGGAAAAATCAGTGCCTGGAATTTATGATACAAATAGTACATCAAGCCCCGTGGTGAGAGAAACCGGGTTTGTCTGTGCCTGTGAGATCCAGAAGAGCCGGCAGGGCACGTGGTGATAGATTAAGTCCCGGTTCTACAGCAAGCCGGGGGTGGGGGGGTGGGGGGGGTTGGTGCCAGAGGGAGGAGTGCTTTGTGGACTGGTCAGGCAGTGCCACAGAGAAGAGTGGGTGTTCGGTGACCATTAGCTGCTTGTACCAGGGAGGACAGGCCAGGAAGGCAGTGCCGTGAGGTTGACTTTCAGTATGAGATCTCCTTTTTGACGTGTTTGTTTTCTTCACCAACCAAAAGCATGGCTGCTCTGCTCCCTGCCCACCCCAGCTCCCCGCTGAGCTCTGCCCACTGCAGATCCTGGGCCTGGCTCACCCTCGCCCTGCTTATTGAATAATTGAGCCTTACTATTTGAGACAAGGGGTTACTCGGTTTTCCATTTTGAAAATTTTAGGCTACCATGGGTAAAAAACCAAGTCCAAGGCTAGCTTATGCTACCCAGTCTCAAAAAGAAAAGGAAAAAGAAACTATAGGCTTCCTGATTATACCAACCTTATTGTATAGGGGTAGCATACATCATTCATGTTTGTTTGTGACAGGATCTCATTATATAGCTCAGCCTGGCCTCAAATCACTATCCTCCTGCCTCAGTCCACAATGTTGAGATGAGTAGTATGTGCCATCATGCCCTCCAAATGCTTGGAGTTTTTTTCCAGCCTCTTCTTTTTTGTTTAAAGATTTATTTATTTTTTCCATGTATATGAGTACACTGTAGCTGTCTTCAGACACACCAGAAGAAGGCATTGGATCCCAGTACAGATGGTTGTGAGCCACCATGTGGTTCCTGGGAATTAAACTCAGGACCTCTAGAAGAGCAGTCAGTGCTCTTAACTACTGAGCCATCTCTCCAGCCCCTAATTCTTGTTTTATTTGAAAATAAATACACATCTATCAAGCTTATAGTAAAATAGAGGTTAACAAAAAATGTCCTCTGAAATATGGTAGGAATTAAGGTTAAATAAAAGTTAAGATGTTTTTTGGTAGTATTACTAGTAATTAAAAAACAGGTTTAGTAACAGGCACCCTTATTAGATGAGCTGTAGTGAGAATTTAGGAATTTTGGTGTCTTTGAAAAACACAGAAATAGGGCTGGAGAGAAGGCTCAGTGGTTAAGAGCACTGGCTGCTCTTCCAGAGGTCCTGAGTTCAATTCCCAGCAACCACATGGTGGTTCACAAACCATCTATAATGAGATCTGGTGCCCTCTTCTGGTGTACCAGCATACATGCAGGGAAAACACTGTAAATGAATACATTAAAAAAAAGAAGAAGAAAGAAAAGAGGGGCTGGAGAGATGGCTCAGCAATTAAGAGCACTGACTGCTCTTCCGAAGGTCCTGAGTTCAGATCCCAGCAACCACATGGTGGCTCACAACCATCCAAAACAAGATCTGATGCCCTCTTCTGGAGTGTCTAAAGACAGCTACAGTGTACTTCCATATAATAAATAAAATAAATCTTTAAAAAGAGAGAGAGAGCGAAAGAAAGAAAGAAAGAAAGAAAGAAAGAAAGAAAGAAAGAAAGAAAGAAAGAAAGAACGAACGAGGGTGCATGTTTTCATTTTGATCCCAGGTTTGCTTCATCCTCTAGCAGGGGTGTGATTTTGCTAAAGGCAAATACTTTCTTCCATTATGTGACATTTGGAATTCTGGTATATAGTGGTTTCAGAAAGCATATAGATGCTAGGACTCAAAGTTGGTTGTTGAGTTGGTTGTTGGGTGTTGGAGTGGGTTGTTGATTGGTGCTTAGTTGCTGTTTCTTGTTGGTCAAGGTTTGTTAAATAGTCATGCACAAAGAGGAAACAAGAAAAAATTAGATATCCTGACAGCAAAGATCAAATTTGCCCCAAGAAACTGAACACTCCTAATCAGCAGGAAATAATGTAATGATAAAGTCACCCCCTTTCCTCTGTCCTTTTTTCTCTCCTGTTTAATGTTAGGGGGTTGAAAGGGTGGAGAAGAGTGAGAAGAAAGAAGAACCCACAGAGTAACGAACGCTGGCTACGATGAGCTTCTCACTTGCCCTCGTTTTACTTTTGACAAGGCCATTTTGACAAAGCCCAGTAGGAGCTGAAATCGTATCTAATATCATACTAGCATAAAGGGAAAAACTCAGAGTTCAAGATGAATCAAGAGAAAAAGGTTAAATTCATAGTGAGGAAAAAAACCTGAAATCCACCCATTGTATTTTCAGTTCATAAAGAAATACTAATTTAGAAAAATTAAAAATAAAAAGGTTCAAGCATTGTTGCTCTCAATCCTCTATAACTTCTTATAATATGTCGGTCAACAACATGGAGGTACAGTCACTCAGAAACAGAGCTTGCATAAATCATGTATGAATCAGACCCACTGTTTGGCTTTGGGTTAATTTTCTATCATATTTTGTGTATTTAATTGTGTGCGTAGACACATGGGCCATGGCGCCTTAGTGGCGGTCTGAGGACAGCTATAGAAATCTGTTCACTCCTTCTACCACTGGGTCCCAGGAATGGAGCTCAGCTGGCACACACCACAGCAAGCAAGTGCCCAATGGGTCTCATGGGCCTGCTCTTCCTATACTGTTTTATTTTGCTTTAAGATAAGGCCTCATGCGTCTCATACTGACTTCAAACTCTATGGATAGAGGATGAAGATGTCTTTGAATTTCCGATCCTTCTGCCTCTACAGCTCCCCAGTGCTGGAATCCCAGATGTGAGCCACCACATCCCATTCATGTGGTGGTGGGGATTGAAACACAGGCAGCTTTCTTTCAGAGCAAGCACTCTACAACCCAAGCCATTTCCCTTCCTCCTCCTCCTCCTCCTCCTCCTTGTTTTCTTGAGGCAGGATTTTTCTCTGTAGCCCTGGCAGTCCTGAAACTGCTCTGTAAACCAGCTTGGCCTTGAACTCAGAGATCTGCCTGCCTCTGCCTTCCGGGTAGAAGTTCTGGTACTAAAGGCATGTGCCACCACCCCCTGAACCATACTTTCCTTTTATTCAGGCATGTTTCCTCTAATAAAACCACTGAGAGGATACTAAGTAATTTTTTCTCTGGACTCATTTCTGTCAAGGGCTCATTTGTTATTCACTGAGCAGCTTTCACGTGGCTTTTTGTTTGTTTATTTTTATGGTTTGGTTTTCTTTTTCCTTTTTTTTTCTTTCTTTCTTTTCTTTTCTTTTCTTCTTTTTTTTTTCATTCATTTGTGTGACAGGCACTACTGATGCCTGGAACTGCCTTCACAGTTCCCAGTGCAGGATATGAGAACTTCTAACAAAGAAAATAAGTCAAGATCACAATATAGCAAATCGGAAGGAAGGAGGGAGGGGAGTTTGCTCATTCAGATACCGTGATCCTGTTGGAAGCCTCTTCAGGAAGAAGTTGAGCAGAAACAGGACGTCCAGGAGCCAGCCACGAGACAATCTGGAGTTATTCATACAGAAGAACCAGTATGTAAAGGTCCTGGGGTATAAATGCTTCGCAGACTCCAGCCCCTGTCACGAAACTCTAGTGTATCTAGATCCTGAGAGCAGGAGTGGCCGTGCTCTGCTCTGTGGGCCATACGGCCTCTGTTACGATTGTTCTGCCCCTCTGAATGCTACAGCCTCAAAAGCAGTCAGACCCTTGTGTAGTGAATGACAGTGGCTGAAACAGGTGAGAGAAGTCAAGCAAGCAGCCCAGACAGGGCTACAGAGTGAGACGCTGTCTCAAAAAAAAAAGTAAAATAAAGGTTGTGCTCCAAGATGGCTTAGCAGTTAGGCCACTTGCCACGGATCCCCAGAACCCACATGGCAGAAGAAGAAAAAGGATCCTCTGACCTCCACCTTGTAAGCTGTGACTCTTCAGCACAGGATACAAACAAATGGTTAGAAAAACAGAAAGGTGGCTGCACCACTCTGAATACACTAAAAACCACTGTGCTGTTCACTTTGTTAGCTGCATCTCAATGGAGCCATGACTTATTTAGGTATATGTGTGCATATCCGTATATGTTGAGTATATGCAGGTACCCTCAGAGTTCAGAAGAGATCACTGGATGCCCTGGAGAGTCTGTTTCTGCTCACATTCTTCCTGAAGAGATTTTCCCCAACTGGACGCAGTATCAGAATGAGCAACCCCGCCCCCCCTTCCATCCCATTTTCCATATTGTTGTCTTGACTTAATTTCCTTCTTAGGCATTCTCATGTCCTGCACATGTGAGACCCTGTGTCAGAACAGAAGTCTAAGGAGGACTAGGACTGGCTCAGAAGTAAATGCTTGCCTGCCTTATGCGAGGCCCTGAGCTAAAGAAACAGACACCAGCTAAGAAGTGACTGTGCTGTGCCCAGGAGAGCTGTGGGAAATGGGGTGACCCTGAGCCAGATGACAGAGGGCCCGCAGTCTCTGATCCAAATATGATAGTCCATGGAGGAGTTTTGACAATGGGGTCAATGAGATCACATACATGTTACTAAGGGGTCGCTTTGGCTGTTGTCTGGAGAACAGATTACAAAGGCAAGCAAGGAGACAGAGATGAGCGCTACCCTAGGAACCACAGGAAGGAGGGGCTAATGAACGGGACAAAGGTGCAGAGGTTATGCACAAGTTAGACTGCTTCCTTGATTGGGGGCCACCATTCCCAGTGGAGAAACTGGACAAAGGACCAGAGAGAGTAGAACAGGGCAGGATCCCAGAGGGCTTTCCTGTCTGACTCCTGAGAGGCTCCCAGACCTGCGACCCAGGTGTAAGGCCCAAATCAGAGATCCAGTCTGACTCAGACTCAAAGCCATGGACTTATCGGAAACTCCAGGGAGTTGGGATAGAAAAGGTTTGAGTACTGAGCTTCGAAGGTATGCCAGTGTTTCGTAATGCCTGAGAAAACACATTAAGACAATAGAGAAACCCAGAGTGATGGTTCTAAGCCAAGTGCACCTGGACATAACGCCTGTGATCTCAGGACACAGGAGTCAGAGGCAGAAGGATCACCATGTATTTGAGGCCAGCCTGGGCTGCAGAGTAAGTTCCAGGTTATCTTGGGCTACTGTGACACCTTGTCCCCACACCCCAAAATAAAATCCAAGCAGAGAAATTAAAAGGCCTTCCCGGCTGGCTTCCTGATAGGTTAAATGTGTGTGTGGAGCTAAGGAAGGTTGGGGGAATGTAGCTTAAAAACTAATCAGCGCTGAGCACGATGGCACTTGCCTTCAATCCCAGCACTCAGGAGGCAGAGATGGGAAGATTTCTCTGAGTTCAAGGACAGCCTGGTCTACAAAGCCATTTCCAGGACAGCCAGGGCTACACAGAGAAACCCTGTCTCAAACAAGCAAACAAAAACAACAACAAACAAATCAGAAGGGGGAGGGGTGTAACTCAGGTGATAGGCCTAACACAGCATTTACCAAGTCCTATCTTTGGTCTCCAGCACCACATAAACCAAGGGTGGTAGTGAGCAACCAAACCTACTCCATCTTGGAACCGGCCTCCATCGTAAAGAGAAAAAAAAAAAAAAGCCTGAGCTCTTGGCTCGTAGCTGAGCCCAAGCTGCACCCAAGTACCAGGAAGGACCCCATGGCTTGTCCTTGGCCAGAGTTACTCCCTAGCTACTTCCTAGCAACAGTTTATCAAAGATTAGTCTGATTGTTTTAGATGTACTTCCAGACAGTTTGTGATTGTATACGGTCTTGCTTTCAGAGAACCCACCTGTGTGCTTAGTTACAATAGTCATTCAGTTAGATGATTGCCAGGCTAGACTCTACCTCATTTACTTCCATTTTTCTGTAAAACCTCACCAAAAACCATCTCGTGGGCCAGTGGTGAATAAGCCCAAACTTAAGTTTGTAATAAAGAGACCCTAATGTGATTACATCAGAAACAGCTCCTGGGTGGTCTTTTGGGGTTCATGAATGCTTTGTGGCACAACAGGGGCACACTAGTAATCGCAGCACTTGGAAGGTGGAGGCAGAAAGATCAGAAGTTCAAGGTCATCCTTAACTGTATAGCAAGTATGAGGCCAGCCTGGGCTACTTCAGACCCTATCTCAAAACAAAGCAAAACACAACTAAGGGGAGAGATGTGTTATGAGCAGCCATTATTGGACCTGTTAAGGTGGAGTGTTGGTGATCCTCTTAAGGTGGAGTTTGTTGGTGATCCTGTTAAGGTGGAGTGTGTTGGTGATCCTGTTAAGGTGGAGTGTTGGTGATCCTGTTAAGGTGGAGTGTTGGTGATCCTGTTAAGGTGGAGTGTGTTGGTGATCCTGTTAAGGTGGAGTGTTGGTGATCCTGTTAAGGTGGAGTGTTGGTGATCCTGTTAAGGTGGAGTGTTGGTGATCCTGTTAAGGTGGAGTGTTGGTGATCCTGTTAAGGTGGAGTGTGTTGGTGATCCTGTTAAGGTGGAGTGTTGGTGATCCTGTTAAGGTGGAGTATTGGTGATCCTGTTAAGGTGGAGTGTGTTGGTGATCCTGTTAAGGTGGAGTATTGGTGATCCTGTTAAGGTGGAGTGTGTTGGTGATCCTGTTAAGGTGGAGTATTGGTGATCCTGTTAAGGTGGAGTGTTGGTGATCCTGTTAAGGTGGAGTGTGTTGGTGATCCTGTTAAGGTGGAGTGTGTTGGTGATCCTGTTAAGGTGGAGTGTTGGTGATCCTGTTAAGGTGGAGTGTGTTGGTGATCCTGTTAAGGTGGAGTATTGGTGATCCTGTTAAGGTGGAGTGTGTTGGTGATCCTGTTAAGGTGGTGTGTTGGTGATCCTGTTAAGGTGGAGTGTTGGTGATCCTGTTAAGGTGGAGTGTTGGTGATCCTGTTAAGGTGGAGTGTTGGTGATCCTGTTAAGGTGGAGTGTTGGTGATCCTGTTAAGGTGGAGAGTGTTGGTGATCCTGTTAAGGTGGAGTGTGTTGGTGATCCTGTTAAGGTGGAGTGTGTTGGTGATCCTGTTAAGGTGGAGTGTTGGTGATCCTGTTAAGGTGGAGTGTGTTGGTGATCCTGTTAAGGTGGAGTGTGTTGGTGATCCTGTTAAGGTGGAGTGTGTTGGTGATCCTGTTAAGGTGGAGTATTGGTGATCTTGTTAAGGTGGAGTGTGTTGGTGATCCTGTTAAGGTGGAGTGTTGGTGATCCTGTTAAGGTGAAGTGTGTTGGTGATCCTGTTAAGGTGGAGTATTGGTGATCTTGTTAAGGTGGAGTGTGTTGGTGATCCTGTTAAGGTGGAGTGTGTTGGTGATCTTGACAGAGGTGAAACAACAAAGGATGACTGAGGGAAATGGAGCCATGTTTCAAAGCCTTGGTGGTGGAACAATTGCCCAGCTCCCGGGAAGCTCTGGCTCCATTCCTCGAAATGAAAACTAATTAGACAATGTACTGGCTGGTTTTGTGTGTCAACTTGACACAGGCTGGAGTTTTCACACAGAAAGGAGCTTCAGTTGGGGAAGTGCCTCCATGAGACCCAACTGTAAGGCATTTTCTCAATTAGTGATCAAGAGGGGAGGGCCCCTTGTGAGTGGTGCCATCCCTGGGCTGGTAGTCTTGGGTTCTATAGGAAAGCAGGCTGAGCAAGCCAGGGGAAGCAAGCCAGTAAGTAACATTCCCTCCATGGCCTCTGCATCAGCACCTACTTCCTGACCTGCTTGAGTTCCAGTCCTGACTTCCTTCAGTGATGAACAGCTGTGTGGAAGTGTAAGCTCAATAAACCCTTTCCTCCCCAACTTGCTTCTTGATCATGACATTTGTGCAGGAATAGAAACCATGACTAAGACAAATTGGTACCAGCATAGTGGGGTATTCCTGTGACAAGCTGACCATGTTTTGGGGAGGACTGTGGAAGAACTTTGGGCTAGACGATTCATTTGGTGTTAAGAGCTCTGTGGGATGTTGTGTAGGAGCTTGGAAGATAATCTTGAGACCAGCATAGAAGATGGAGGCCCGGCTTGTGAAATTTCAGAGGGAAGATTAAAGACTCTTATCAGGGCCATGTTTTGATTGTGAAGATTCTGTGGTTTTGGTTAGCTGGGGCTGAAGAATCAGCTGTAGTGAACAAGATACCAGAATCACTAGAGCAAACCTCTGTGTTACGGGGACTATCGATGCTGGTTAGCTGGAGCTAAGAAATTAGCGGTGATTAAGAAAAGACCAGCATCTCTGAGGTGAAATCTTCTGGGAAGTGTTTTCTGAGAGCACAGAGGCTGTTCCAGAGATAGCCATGGTTGTACCTTGTGCTGCAGCTGGACTGGTACTGTGTAAGAGTCACCCAGGTGGTACTGGTTTTGAAGGCATGAAGGGGTCATGAAGAGCAGCTGAGGCTCAGCACTGTGAGAGGCCGAGGAAGGCCATTGGTGAAGGTGCGACCTCAGTTGCAATTGATGGCCCTGGACTGAATGGGTCATGCAAAGGAGTTGAGGCTTGGAACCATGAAGAGAGTCTATGAGAGGTTATTGATGAAGCCTAGGAGATGCCAGTGCCGTGAGATGACCACCAAGAACAGCAGCAGCAGTGGAGTACAGGCATCTGGAGCCTAGAAGACAAGGTGTGTGCTACAAAAGGGCAGAGCTGGAGAAGGGACCCAAGCCCTGGGAGGAGCCTGGAAGATCCCAGACATTGAACCATTGGAGTTTGAGTTTTGCTTTTGGTTGTGTCTGTGCCCTGATATTTTTCCCTCTTGAAGGAAGAAAGTATTTTAGAGGAGCCCACAGTTAAGAGACTTTGAATTTTTAAAAGACATTGGACATTTTAAAGGGATTGAACCTTTAATATGTAAGGACTGTGGGACTTTTAAAGTTATTTAGATCTTGAGGATGAATAAGAAAGTAAGGGTTGAGGCTTAATAGTGATGTGTTTGTGTGTCAAGTTGACAAGGGGTCAATTGTACTGGCTGGTTTTGTGTGTCAACTTGACACAAGCTGGAATTATCACAGAGAAGGGAGCTTCAGTTGGGGAAGCGCCTCCATGAGATCCAGCTGTGGGGCATTTTCTCAATTAGTGATCCAGAGGGGAGGGCCCATTGTGGGTGGAGCCATCCCTGAGCTGGTAGTCTTGGGTTCTATAAGAGAGCAGGCTGAGCAAGCCAGGGGAAGCAAGCCAGTAAGTAACATCCCTCCATGGCCTCTGCATCAGCTCCTGCTTCCTGACCTGCTTGAGTTCCAGTCCTGACTTCCTTTGGTGATGAACAGCAATGTAGAACTGTAAGTTGAATAAACCGTTTTCTCCCCAACTTGCTTCTTGGTCTTGGTTTGTGCAGGAATAGAAACCCTGACTAAGAGAGACAAATAAAAAGAAACAGAGGGTCAGAGATTGAGGAGAATTCTTGCTTTGATCCTCAGGAAGGAGCTGTGTGTTGTAGGGCTTCTTTAAGGCACCGTAACGCTCAGCACCCCACTTGATCTTACAGGCTGTAAAATCCCTCTCCATCTCTCACCACCACACAAATGTCCACTCTCCTGGATTCTGTGGCTCTCAAATGAGACGGTCTAAAAGGTCTTAGAATATGGACTCATTAGAAAAAGAACTTTTGATTCCAGAAAGGAGTTACTTTCCAGACATTTGGGTGGAAAACAAACAAACAAAAGAAAGAGGTCCCGCTATCAGAAAAGGCGTGGCTTAGCTGGCGTAACTGACGGTACATCTGTTTTACACGAAGCTGAGAGTGTGCATAGGATAGGAACCAGATTTATTACCGAAGATGGATGATTTATTTGGCTTCTATTTTGTCAATAAAATAGATTGGGTTATCAGCTGAATTGGAGATTTAGCAGAGGGAAAAAGAGTAGCAGGTCTGGGGATGTTTGCTAAGCCCTTGCTTAGCACGGATGAGGCTCTAAGGTTCAGTCCCCAGTGAAAGGAAGGAATTCTAGAGGGTAAAAATAAAATAAAATCATGTTAAGATAATTGCAGGCAGAGAAAATGCTGGTTTGAAGAAAGAGCTCTCCTGTTCTGCCCACGACCAGTGCTTTGGTGTGTCCGCCTCCAGGGCCTGTTGCTAGGATGCCGAACATCCTGGAGATGGCAAACCTATTTGACAGCCTGCCACCAGGGGGCGGTGTAGATCCCTGCAGCTCCAAGTTCTCACTGCCTTTATGGCCGGGCATTCACCTGAGTGAGGTGAGGTGGTGCTGTAAACTGTTTTTAATTAGGCCTAGAAGACAAAGTCCTGGGAAGACAAGAAGCCGCTGGAGACTATTTAGGGACTGGATGATAAAGGGAATGAAAGGAGAGATAACGGCCTGGGAGTGGAGGAAGGATTATGAGAAGGGTATGGGCTTTAAAATTAGGAAGCAGAGTTCTATGGTCTTCTGACAGTCATGTGTTGAGTTGGGAGTTTAAAGACAAGGAAATCAGAGGTGGTGGGTCACTGAAAATTAGGTTGACCTAACTGACTTCAACATAGAGCAGATCAGAGGCGGGAAGGAGAAGGATCTCAGAGCGCAGGCGCCTCTGAGTTCAGGTGCCCATGAGAAAACCACTGAGGGAGGACCTCTTGTACCGTTCTGCTGATTGGGTGGGTGGCTTGCACTTGAGGGCCAAGAAACGACTCAATAGGCGGTTCACGCCTTCCGAGACTGTTAAACGTTATATCTATCAGAATGGAGCCCGGGGTTGAGGCTGAAATCACACCACACCTACTGGATTAACCGCTCTTTTGTCATGACAAAGTAGCTGAGAAAACTTAAGGAGGGCTTTATTCTTTCACAGTTCCAGGATTTCACTCCATTATCACTTGGTTCTATTGTCTGGAGGCCAAGGTGTTATGGAGCCTGGGAGTGGAGGAAGGCAGCTCCTCTCACAGTAGAATGGTGCAGAGAGAAGACAGGTCCAGGGATTAGATATCCTTGTAAGGATCGGCAGCAGCTGGGCCCTACATTCTCACCCCCACCCCCACCCCCGGATCCATATCACTATCAAGCTATGAATCCACTGAACTGTGGATTCACCAGATCCCCCATGATTCTTCCCATAAGGCCTATTAGCTCTCAATCAAACTTTTTACCACATGAGCCTTGGTGGGGTGGGGTGGGGCACTTCATATCCAAACTGCAACAGATGCAAAAATAAATTGTTTTGATGTGTTATCTGTGTTTGAAACGAAGCTAAAAAGGAGGACCCCAATGGAAAGAAAGCAAGAGACTTGCAGGTTGTGGGGCAGGGCGGAGAGCATATACTGGGCCTCACCAAAGACAAAGTAGGAAGAAGCGATCTTCGAGATGGGAAGCTTCTGCTCTCCATTCTCTTAGCTTTCTAGAACCCCCACGCCCCACCGCCACCACGCACACGCGCACACAAACACACACACACACCCCTTGAACTAAGCATCTGTTTCCTTTAGGCTTAAGTCTGTAGGTGTTTTGACCGCTTGTATGTCTCTGTGCTGCCTGCCTGCATGTTGCCCCCACGGCCAGAAGAGGGTGCAATGCCTTCGTGCAAAGTGGGAAAGGTGCTTCTCTGAGAAGCTGGGGGCGGGGGCAGTCCAGGAAGACCTCTCCTGCAAAGAAGCTTCTGGCCTAGGCTAAAAACACCACACAAGGCTCGAGCCTCCACTGATTTTCCAAACTAAACTATCATACATAGGGGCCATTGCAGATTATAGTGGGGAAGTGGAGATTAAAAACCTTGGAATGGAGATGGTACATTCCAGTTTACGGTGCTATAAACAGACACAGAGCTATATTGTACCTGGCAAGACTTCTGAGAAAAGCTGACTTCCATTTTTATTTCAAATACTAATGTTAACATATGTATCCATGCTAACGGTCTTTTTTTTTTTGTTAGTTTGTTTATATTGCATATATCTATGTAATTGTGTGTACAGACCCTCGGGCACATATGGTGGTTAGAGGACAGCTTTATGGAGTCTGTTCTCTACTCCTAACTTCATGTGGGTAAAGGTGGCATGCTTCCACAGCAAGGACCTTTACCTCCTGACCATCTCTCCAGTCCCCAACCATTGTAAGTTTGACATAGACAGGCGATACTCCTGAAGTTTTAGCGTGCATGAGAGTCTCTTGTAAGACTTATTGCAGGCTTCGGTAAAAAGTGAGAATTTGGATATCTCACAGGTCCCTGGAAGTGGTAATGTCACCTGTACTGGGAAGATGACATAGGGAGTAACAGTGACTAAAACAAATGAAGCCACTTTGCTAATATCTACCAACGAACAACTGATCGATCGCCGCCACACCCTTCCTACAGTGGCTTAGGGTAAAACTCTCCTTTTCCCAAGTAAGCAAAGTAGTGAAAGGAAGTGAGACTGGAGTAAGCCAAACTTGGTCTCCTCCTGCCCCTGCCTCCAGAGTGCAGTGTGGGGGGCTAAAGGCGTGCACTACCACGCCCAGCTACCAGGCACTTTCTTAAGAAAAACAATTTTAAGAAAGAAAGCAATGGACTGGGCTGTAGAGATGTGCTTAAGAGCACTCGCTGCTCCTCCAGAGGACCTGCATCCAGTTCCCAGCACCCATTTCAGAGGTCTCACAAATGCCTGTAATTTCAGCTCCCAGCGATCTGATGCCTTCTTCTGGCCTCTGCAGGCACCTGCACTCAGATACATGTGTGTGTGTGTGTGTGTGTGTGTGTGCGCACGCGCACACACACACACACACACACTGACTTAAAAATAACATGAATCTTTTAAAAATTATAATAGTAAGAGCTAGAGATTAGGAGCGCTTGTTGCTCTTCCAGAGGACCCAGGTTCAATTCCCAGCATCCACATCGTGACTTACAAACATCTTTAACTTCATATCCAAGAAATCTGAAACCCTCTTCTGACTTCCAGGCACCAGCAATACATGTAGTACACAGACATACACATAGGCAAAACATTCATTCGCATAAAATGAAATAAATCTAAATAATAATAAGTCTCGTGCCTTTAATCTCAGTACTTGGGAGACAAATACAGGCAGATCTATGAGTTCAAGGCCAGCCTGGTCCACAGAGTAAGTTCCAGGACAGCCAGGGGTGAACAGAGAAATCCTGTCTCAAGCAAAATAAAATATAATAATAATAATAATTTTTTAAAAACATAGGGCCAGAAAGATGGCTCAGAGTGGTTGCTGCTAATTCTGACAGCCTGACTTTGATTCCTGAGACTCATCTTCTTTCAGGAGAACCAACTCCTGAAAGTTGTTCCCTGACCTTCACATACATGTCATGCCCTGTGTACTTAAACAGAAAGGTTCCTGCATTAAAAAAAAAAAAAATAGAATTCTCCATGCCAGATTTCACACTCAAAAGAATCAAGATGGGGCTCAGCGGGTAAGAGCACTGACTGCTCTTCTGAAGGTCCTGAGTTCAAATCCCAGCAACTGCATGGTGGCTCACAACCATCTGTAATGAGATCTGAGATCCTCTTCTGGTGTGTTCAAAGACAGCTACAGTGTACTTACACATAATAATAATTAAATCTTTTTTTAAAAAAAATCAAGATAATATTTTTTTGTAATATGCTATGGCTAATTATAATTTGAGAATGTGTAAATTTGTAAATTGCATGGCTGTTTTGAACTCCTCACCCCCACCCTCCAGCCCCCCACTTTGTACTGGGAATTGAACTTTGCTTTCTGCTTGCCAGCTAAGCCTGCTACCACAGAAACTGAAGCTACCTTCCCTTGCCTGTTTTGAGGTAAGGCCTCCCTAAGTTGCCCAGACTAGCCTTGGGCTCATTATGTAGCTTAGGTCAGCCTTAAACTTGAGATTCTCTAGCCCCAATCTTCCAAGAGGCGAGGATTGATTTTGGGTGTCTCCACAGCCCGTACTGAAGTCACGGCTTAGCTTTCATTTTAAATTCCCAGTGTTGCTGATCCAGCCACGGAGGAAGCAAAAAGGGCAGCCATCAAGAAAGTAAATAAAAACTGAAGTTGACATAAATATCTGGAGAAGAGCGTACAGATGGATTGCCTAGTGTCTGGGCTGAGAGTCAAAGGGGTTCCCCTCAAAGTGGCACGGTTTTCTTACTAGTCAAATGATTCTCTGAGCTAGATCTGAAGAGAAATGTCTTGAGGGGAGTCTGCTGGTAGGCTGTGCTATTTCATCACCTCAGATTTCCTGGACTTCGTGAGATTCAGAACAATAACAACTTGGTACTCTACACTCTGCAAAGCACTTTAACGTTATAGTGTTTAATCTCTTCATTCAACGCAGTCACTTCCATTGCTTTAGGATGTCAACGTTAAGGACAGCTTGGCCAAGGTCATGCAGTTGGGAATAGAGCTTGCACTTCATACAGCAAATTCTTCTGGCATTCGAAGCTGCTCCACCACGGAAAGCCAGTTGCTGGTACTGGAGGGAACCATTGTGTAACTAAAGCGCAATAACTTACTACTCTTTGAATATGACCAGTTCCTTTCCTTCCCGGGCTATAGTTCATCTGGTCCTACTGCTTTCCCTCTTCTTGCCTATGCCCTGTCCCAGACCGGACACCCTGCTTTGAGTACACAAGCATTCCCAATCTCTTTTAAGGTGTTATCTGTGGCTCCAACCTGGCGTGAGATAAAGGTCGGCACGAGGGGGAAAAGCAGCGATACGGAACAATCCATCCAGCAGATCTGCCGAAATGTTTTCCAGAGGTTCGTTCCTACAGGAAGGCCAGCAGCCCTCCGCCACGGTGTCTCCACTAGCAGGCGGCACATTTTAGAAACCTAGCAGTACCGTAAGCTTTAGGAATGCGTGCGATATCTCTGTCTCCAGTACGGTCTCTCTCTGTCTTGCTCTTTAATTCCACAGCGAACAGTATCAAGAAAGTCCTTTCTATGGTAGCTGATGGATAAATGTCTACTGAGTAAATACCCCATGGCAGGTTCTCCGTTTCTCCTGCTGTCACGGCTGCGCCTGCCTCCTGTGCCTTTCGGTTCCCATCTCTCCTGAGGAAAACGAAGCCATGTGATTTCCTCAAGACAGCTAACTGGAAAACAGATTTGCATTTTGTTTTCTTTTTTGAGGCAGGGTCTCGCTACATACCCTTAGCTGGCCAGGAACTCACTATGTAGACCAGGGTACCCTCACAGTAATCCTCTTGCCGTTTCCTTGAGAGTGCTTAAGGCATGCATTATCACTCCCATCACTAAGATGTACTTTTTAAAGATTTTGAGAGCTGATATCCGGAATTTCCTGTCAAATATTTAAGTCTATCATCACCATCTTTTGTTTTGTTTTGTTTTTCGAGACAGGGTTTCTCTGTGTAGCCCTGGCTGTCCTGGAACTCACTCTGTAGACCAGGCTGGCCTGGAACTCAGAAATCCACCTGCCTCTGCCTTCCAAGTGCTGGGATTAAAGGCGTGCGCCACCACTGCCCGGCCAGCACCATCTCCTTGGCGGTTTCTACCATGTAGCCAGTAATTTTTCTTTTCTTTTTCTCATTTTTGAGACTGGTGTTGCGATGCAGCCTAGCCTGGCTTGATGTTCTCGCTAACCCCTGCCGGCCTCACCTGCTGCTTCAGTCAACCTCCTGAGTCCTTGGCTTAAGGCCTGTGCCACCAGCCTTACTAGTGATCTTTCTAAAGTACAAATCCGGACACACTTGCTGTGTTAACCTGCCAGATCTCTTAGTGTGCAGACAAAGCCCAAACGCTCGACCTGCGGAGCCGAGCTTGGTTAGCGATTTGTGATAAATCTCCCCTTATCTCTCAGCCTCCTTTGCTGCTGTTTCAAAAAGCACAGCATCCTGTCCGGTCCTGCAAACTCTTGCTCCCGCCGCCCCTGCAATCCAGAAAGCTGTTTTCTCCCACCCCAGCCTGCCCCACACACTAGCACCCCCTTTTCTCAGAGTAACTACCACTGAGCCTGCAGGGCTTTTGCAATGTGCCTACTTGAAAAACTGCTCTAGAAAGCCTCTGTCACTCACAGCCAGACTCTTGATGGGCTATGCCTTTCCCCTGCTTCTGCCGTGCTGGACTCTAACTGGTGTTCAACTCCAAGGGGTACCACCATCCCTGAATGTATTCATACTCACAGAGTCTGTAGTCCTATCCTGTGTCTTCAAATTCGTTGATACATCTTGTAGATCTCCTGTGTAAAGAAAAACCAAGCATCCTTAGTTTTATAGTGAAAAGAACAGAGAGCTCTCAAGATGGCTCCCCAGTTAAGGGCACTTGGTGCTAAACCCCACAACCTGAGTTGGAATGCTAAGACCATGGTAGAAGAGAACAAGCTGTCCTCTGACCTCTCAGCAGAAGTCATGGTGTATCCGCACCCTCCAATAAACAAAGAAAGGAAATAATATAGTTTCTTAATTCTCCTCCTTACTAAAGTCTATCTAATCTGGTAACACAATCTACTCCTGCGCTCTTTCTTACTTGTGTGACTGGTTTTCCCAGCTTGGAATGTTTTATTCTGTTCTCTCTCCTTCCACCATAGGGGTTCCAGGAATTGAACTCAGATTGTCTGACAGGCTGGAAAGCACCTTCACTCGCCAGCCCATCTCTTCTTCTTTTTGATACGGGTTTCATGTAGCCCAGGCTGATCTCAAACTTGCCTTGAACTCTTTTTTTTTTTTTTTAAGATTTATTTATTTTAGCCGGGCAGTGGTGGCGCACGCCTTTAATCCCAGCACTTGGGAGGCAGAGGCAGGAGGATTTCTGAGTTCGAGGCCAGCCTGGTCTACAGAGTGAGTTCCAGGACAGCGAGGGCTACACAGAGAAACCCTGTCTCAAAAAACCAAAAAAAAAAAAAGATTTATTTATTTTATGTATATGAGTACACCATTGCTCTCTTCAGACACACCAGAATTGGGCATCATATCCCATTACAGATGGTTGTGAGCCACCATGTGGTTGCTGGGAATTGAACTCAGGACCTCTGGAAGAGCAGTCAGTGCTCTTAACTGCTGAGCCATCTCTCCAGCCTGCTGTCTTGAACTCTTGATCCTCCTGCCTCACCTCCCAAGTACTAGGGATTACAGGCCTGTGCTACCACACCTGACTGTTGTATATGGCTTTTGCCTGGCACAACTCATGCATTCCTGTATTCTTGTTCTTTTCAACTCTTAGGAACACCAATTCTGAGGATGACACCATTTTCTCCCCTTTCTGTTTATTAGCTCTGTGGTAGGTCTAACCATGATCCTCCTGTGGGGCACGTGTGAGCCCTTTATATCCTCTTTATTTCCCTCCAGTGCACAGCAGAGCACCTACATCACCTTTCTAACTACAAGTGTACAAGTACATGAGTGCCTGTGTGAGCATGTATGTGGAGGTCAGAGGTTGACAAAGGGGGAGTTCTTCAAATATTTTACCTCATATATTGACGCAGGGACCCTAGATGAACCCAGAGCTCACCGGTTCACCATGGAATATTAGTCTAACTATTATACTACACAATTGATAATGTCAAAGCTATTTTAAAATGTACAGAGAATAGATTTTCAGCCTTCTGGTTGATATCTTGTGTCCTATCTGTTCTTATGCGTTTAAGATAACATACAGTGAAGAAATATGAGTTCAACATACTTTTAAGTCATTATGTAGTTGCAGTCATTGCTTTAATGGGTCCACAGTGTTCTGTACAGGGCTGTCCATTGTGGGAGACTGCTTTCTAACAGACACAATATACGATATTGAAAGAGACAGTAATCACTTTATATCAAATTAACAGAGACTTTCTAACATCACAATTGAATGGGGAGCCTTTGTCCACACTCACTTTACAGCTGGCTTTTAAAAAGAATATGCTAGCCACAGGAAAGAAGGGGTTTCTGGACAGAGGAAACATAAAGGATACCCTAGCATCCAAAAGCCTGGAGAGCCTGAAGAATTGGAAAACACCACTGTGTAAATATAGAGAAATAAGAGGAGGTGAGGAAGTTCACAGTGAAATATAAATAGCATTTTTAAAATAAATCCCCCTTGGCATTTAGGTTGTTTCCAGACTTTCTTGGTGACATTACGGTGTGGTGCCATCTTCGTACCTTTATCTGTGTGTATTATGGTGATATTTTATGGGAATTGTGAATAAAACATGAAAATCTGAGCCATTTTTGGCATGAATATATGTGTGTGTGGTGTTCATGTATAGAGATTCATGTATGTTGGAATGTGTGCAGGTATGTGTGTACATTTGTGTGCAGGTACATGTGTGTGTGCCTGTGTAGGGGACATGTGGCTGTGTGTAAAGGTGAAAAATTGACAAAGGGAGTACTTCTCTTGATTGTTTTTTACCTTATAGATTCAGGTAGGGTCCCTGGCCAAACCCAGAGTTCACGAGTCTAGCTAGCCAGCTTGCTCTAAGAATCTTCTGTCTCTGTCTAGGGGACCGAGGTTATAGGTCAAGCTGGCCTGGAACTCTCAGAGATCTACCTGCCTCTCTGCCTCCCAGGTGCTGGGCTTAGAGGCATACACCACCACATCTGGTTGAATATCTAAATCTTAACAGATATTATCAACTTCTCTTCTAAAAGGGTTTACATGTTTAGTTTTATCTAACTATACATTTTGAAATATTTTAACTAGAACTGGGTAGTGTCAATTTTTTTTTTAAGATTTATTTTATGGATGTGAGTACATTGTGGTTCTCCTGGGACACACCAGAGAAGGAAGAGCATTGGATCCCATCATAGATGGTTGTGAGCCACCATGTGGTTGCTGGGAATTGAATGCAGGACCTCTGGAAGAAGAGTCAGTTCTCTTAACCACTAAGCCATCTCTCCAACCCGGCAGGGTCAATTTTTATTGACTTTATAGGCAAAACAAACATCACCTTTACAAAAAAAAAAAATCAATGAAAAAAATCTTTTACTTAATCCTTTGTGAATGTATTTGGACATTATCAGTGCTTCCTTCATGGAAGGCTTTTTCTTGGAGTTGATCTGTTGTTGTTGGTTTTTTTTAATTGAGACTGGCTTGAATGTCCGACCCTCCTCCTTCCACCTTCCACTTCCCACCTCCCTCCTGAGTGTTAAGATTATGAGCGTATCTAATTTCCTTTTCAAAACAATTTTTTTATTGTATGTGTGAGTACATATTTACTTTATGTGCACATGTGAGTACCTGTAGCATCCAGAAGAGGGTGTTGGATACTTGGCAAATGATGTGATGATTGAGTCTCCCTGATGAGGATGCTGAGAAGGAAATCTGGTCCTCTGAAAGAGCACTGAGCCAGCCCCTGCCTGGTTCTCATAACAGGTGTGTGTGTGTGTGTGTGTGTGTGTGTGTGTGTGTGTGTGTGTGTGCTTTTAAAATACATAGGCTGCCCTTGATGAGAGTTTCTACTTCTGAGTCCAATCAAAAACAAGAGTAGCAAATAAATGATTGGATCTTGAGAAAATATAAAGAGAGACACCAAATGAGAGCAAAAGAAGGTCAGAGGCTTGGGAAGTGTAAGTGATGAAGAATGAATCCTCGTCGAGAGTCACTGATGATTGACATCTTTTGCTACTGCAGTATCCTCAGAAAACTTGAAATGATGTGAGTGGTGGTGGTGGTGGCACATGCCTTTAATTCTAGCACTCAGGGAGCAGAGGCAAGTGGTTTCTGTCAGTCTCAAGCCAACTTGGTCTACAGAATGAGTTCAGAGACCCTGTCTCAGAATAGATCAATCGATTGATCGGTACATAGGTAGATAGAGATAGATAGATAGATAGATAGATAGATAGATAGATAGATAGATAGATAACCAAAAACAGAAAGATTGCAATGGGATGGGGTAGAGAATGCTTGAACCTGTAGGCAAAAAAAAAAAAACAAAAAACAAAAAAAAAAAACCAACCCTGTTCCTTTTGGAAATGATTAAGACCCTAACTAGCACCTGGGTAGCCTAAGGCTGGAGAGGCCAGAGAGCCTCTCTCATCTCTTAATTGTTGCTCACCAGGGTGCTACTGAATGCAGTGAAGATAAGCTTGGAATGCTGAGCAGGCCCTGTTATCTCTCACTTAGAAGATAAGAAGAAAATAGAGTTAGGACTTTAGAGAGAGCTGGTTCCCGCACAGGGCCCTCTCCCAGAAGCTGCTGGCCCGGCCCCATTGTCAGAGACCAGCTTTGCCTCTGGAAAAGCCCTCAGCACGCCAAGCTTGAAATACAAGGAGCAAGGACCGGTGTCATCCTCCTCTTTTGTGGTTCACTTGTTTCCTCCCAGCTGTGGAATGCTCACTTTTTTTCTGAGAACCTTTCATACAAGGACATTATCATTATCATAGGAGAAGAACAGCCGTTGCAACAAAAGAATTCTAACTACCACAAAGATTAATGTCTTATTAATATTAGTAGTAGTGGGCATGTAATTTGCATATAGAAGATGGATCTCTGCAGACTCCTGGCTGTTCTGAAAGGCGCTGAAGCTGAATGGGAGGAGAAGAATTGGAAAGCCAGAGTATAGCTCACCCTGAAGGCAGTGGTGGCACACAGCTTTAATCCCAGCACTCAGGGCAGAGGCAGTTCAATCTCTGAGTTCAAGGTCAGCCTAGTCTACATAGTGAGTTCCAGAACATTCAGGCCCATTATGCAGAGAAACCCTGTCTGAAAAAATTTTTTCAAAGAGAGAGAGAGGGCAGGAGAGAGGGCTCAGCAGTTAAGAGCACTGACTGCTCTACCAGAGGTCCGGAATGTATCTCTTTCAATGGCTACCCTTTTGCCTCACCTTTAGTGATGTGGGACCTTTTCCCAGTTGACTTCTGAGAAGGAAGGAGAAAGACGATACAAAGAAGTAGCATCTGGGAGAAAAAAAATTAAGACCTCATTGACAGCAGAGGAAAGATGATCCAAAATTGAGAAATTTAATGCAGAAATGGGAATCATGAACAGGATCTTATCCTGAATTGTGAGATGATAAGCACAGAACACTGAAGTATAAAATGTGTAGGGAGATACCCAGGCGGAAGATGATTTGGGTGGGAAGTATTCGCTGTGAAGCAAACCGAAGGGGTGGAGGGAAAGCTTGGTGGTTAAGAGCTCTGGCTGTTCTTTAGAGGACACGGGTTCAATTCCCAGCACTCACGTGGAGGTTCACTACCGTCTGTAACTCCAGTTCCAGGGGATCCAGCGCCCTCTTCTGGCTTCCTTGGCACTGCACGCATGTGCTGTACAGACGGGCAGGTAAAACGCTTGTGCACATAAGAAAAAACTAAGAGAAAAGCAAGAGTCTTGTGATGGTATGTGGTGACTTAATGGATTCTAGGGCTTCAGTTGATCCAATACTGGCCCTTTTTGCCACGTCTCTGATGTTTTTCCATCTCTGTAGCTTTTCTCTGTGGTAATGTAATAAATACGGTTTTCTTGGTTTAATAAAATTGTACAATGTTTAAAGAACTATGAAAAATTAAAACAAGGTTATTTGTCAAACTGTGGATAGAGGGGCAACATCAGATACATTGGTCAAGGAGAATTCTCTGAGGAAGTAGCTACTGAGCTCAGACTTGAGTGACAGGAAGGAACAAGACATTGGAACTTCTTTTATCCACATTTATGCGTGTGCATGTCTGTGTGCTGAAGTGGCCGCACACCCTGGGACTGAATTCAGATCACCAGGCTTGCTAGTGAGTGCTTTCACCTGCTGAGCCGTCTCAGCAGCCCTGTTCTTATGAGATATCTCCAGATAGTTTGAAAGGCAGGGAAGACTTGATTAGGGGCGTGACTATATCCTTCTGTTGGCCATCTTCGGGCATGTGCTAACCCCTTTATAATTTGCCTGTTTTCTCCTGTTCTCATCAGTGTGTCAGGCTCCCTGCCTGTAGCTTAGGCTATCTCCTCTCATCTGCTCTTGGATTCAAAACCCAATCAACTTAAGCTGTGGCTCTGTTGTTAACAGTTTGACTTGTATGAGTATTTTATAATAATTTATAAAGAGAGAGACCAAAGGATTAAACTTGGTAAAACTTGAACTCTAGTAAGGAGGTTTTTGTTTTGTTTTGGTTTTCTTCTTTTTTTTTTTTTTTCAAGACAGGGTTTCTCTGCATAGCCCTGGCTGTCCTGGAACTCGCTCTGTAGACCAGGCTGGCCTCGAACTCAGAAATCCTCCTGCCTCTGCCTCCCAAGTGCTAGGATTAAAGGCGTGTGCCACCACCGCCCGGGTTTTGTTTTGTTTTTTAAAGCAGATCTCTGTATGCAATTCTAGCTAGACTGGAACTTTCTATATCGCTGAGGCTGCCTTTAAACTTACCAGGATCTGTCTGCCCTGCCTCTCAAATGCTAGGATGAAAGGCAGTCACCATCATGCCAGCCCCCCCCCCCTTTTTCTTTTCTAAACCTTGTTGACAATGAGTTTTCTTGGGGCTGGAGCGTTGGTTCAGTGGTTAAAAGGGCTAAGGGCACGTGCTGCTATTGCAGAGTACCTGAGTTCAGTTCCCAGCACTCAGACTGGGGAGCTTACAACCACCTGTAACTCCAGGGATCCAGTGCCCTGTGACCTCCGCAGGCACCTGTATGTACATGCTGCACATAACATTCACACCAAGCACAAATGGGTACACTATAGAGGTGTGTGTGTGTGTGTGTGTGTGTGTGTGTGTGTGTGTGTGTGTACACGAGTGATATCAGCTTTGTGAGGCTGAGTCTCTCTATGTGGTCCTGGCTGTCCTGAAACTTGTTCTGTAAACCAAGCTGGAATGATATGTAAGTACACTATAGCTATCATCAGACACCCCAGAAGAGAGGCATCAGATCCCATTACAGATAGTTGTGAACTACCATGTGGTTGCTGGGAATTGAACTCAGGACCTCTGGAAGAATAGTCAGTGCTTTTAACCACTGAGCCATCTCTCCAGCCCTCTACCTGGTATTATATTAGAGGTTTTCAAGATGTAATCAAGCCAGTGTTGGTTTTTCCCACCAGGACATTTGGCAGTTTCTCAGGATAGTCTTGTTGTCCTAACTATGCTGAAGAGAGTGGGAATACAAAGGATGGAGGGAGGGATGGGTAGCTCAGTGGTTGAGCACTTGCCTAGCATTCCTGAGGCCCTGGGTCTAATCCACAGAACTCCCAGGAAGAAAACCAGAGGGGTTCCAGTGAGTGGCGACCATACTCAAAACACTGTGCATAATTATCCAGCCCAAAGCGCCAGCAGCATGTCCTGTGGCACACTGGTCTCCAGTGTCCCCCTGACGTCATTAACTCTGTAGGAAGCAATTAGGCTTTAAGCTTCATAGATAATTCTACTTAATACTAATAAAGTCATTCGACTTCCTACTAATGACTCCTTTTCCCCCTTGGTGTATCCAATCATCCATTAGTAATCTTTCTAGAATGTAGTGGAAAAACAGTGAGGTATTAGTTTTTCCACATCAAGTTTCCAAAGTTGGGCATAGTAGCACAACATTTGTTAAACTGATTCAAGAGGGTCTCAAGTCCCAAGCAGCCTGGGTTATGTGAGACTCTGTCTCAAACGTAATGCTCTTTTGCATCTTCTTGCCCTCTGACTTTTTAGAATATTAACAGTGCTGTGTCATTAAGTGTGGGTCATTATCACATGGCAGGATCGTACTAGAGACATAAACTAAGCTGTCACTTAGCTATCTCATCGCCCTTCCTAGCCTGTACCTGCTTCTCTGTGCTTTCCTCACTCCTTCCTGAGGAAAGGTCGTTTTTCTTAAGAGGGTAAATAATGCTCCTTTTCTTTTGTCTCTCTTAATACCGGGTAAATACAACTTAATCCTAGAGCTCTGTCCTTATCTTGGAGATCCCCAGGAAAGCAAGGCCCAGGGCTGTTTTAGATTGTGGCTCTGTTGCTGATGTTGACTGGTTAGTCATTGGTGAGATAGAGGGGACAGAAGTCACCACCTGCTCTTCATGGCACAAAGGTAGAGCTTGAGAGACCTGGAGGAATGCTGCTCCCAAGGGCACAGGCATGCACGCAAGCACGTCCTCCAAGGTGAGGAATGTGTCCGCCTTTTCCTGAGGCTGCTGGGTTGCTTGGTATTGACTGCAGATGTCAGGATCAAAGAGTCACCAAGAGACAAGAAAATAGCTGTGGTCTAGGAACCTGGAACACCCAGGTCCTGGTGGAAATTAAAAGAATGAACAAGATGAAAATTCTTTACAGTGTTACTCAGAAAACTAGGTAGGCCTCATCACATGCTTTCAATTTTCCAAATTCCAACTATGTTCTTACCCAAAATATAGTGGGAGGGGAAGGAGTCTCTCTTTGGTATCTTTAACCTTATAGTCAGAGAATCTTTTATTCATTCAAATATTTTTTTAGTATGTCTATAAGGACTGTACATATACGTGAACCAGAGAACGCTTCCAACAATTTGGAAATTCCAAGTATGTGTTTGAAAGCATAAGTGAATACCTATTTAGTAGTTGAAATGTACACAGAAAAACAAATTTTATTTATTAATTAATTGATGAAGCCGGGCAGTGGTGGCGCACGCCTTTAATCCCAGCACTTGGGAGGCAGAGGCAGGTGGTTTTCTGAGTTTGAGGCCAGCCTGGTCTACAGAGTGAGTTCCAGGACAGCCAGGGCTACACAGAGAAACCCTGTCTCGAAAAACAAACAAACAAACAAAAATTAATGTATTTTGGATTTTCAAGACAGGGCTTCCTCTGTGTAGCCCTGGCAGTCTAGGAACTCACTCTGTAGACCAGACTGGCATTGGAACTACCCAGAGATCCTCCTGCCTCTGCTTCCTGAGTGCTGGGATTGAAGGTGTGTGCTACCACTGCCAGTGTGAAATGCACAATTTATCTCCTGCCTTCCCGGACTTTACACTCCCGGCATATATTACTATTTGTATAAATTGTGTCTTTGCAAGACCGTCAGATTGCATAGCATGGCATAGTTGAAGTTCTTTCCCGTTACCTGTGAACTCAAGGGCTGTGTAGAGCTGAGGCAGGCTATTTGCTCGTTGTTCGTTTTGCTCGGCATAGTCTGCTGCATAGCACATCAGCGTCAAGGCCACGGGGAAGCCTGGCTTGCTGACTCTCAACCTTATTTTTGTTCTAAGACTAGAAATAAGAGATGCTCATTTGTAGCAAACAACCTGGTTTCTATCCAGAGGATCTTCTTACTGAGATAATGTATAGAATATGAAGTGAAACTTGGGGTTCAGGGTTAGGGTCAAGGAAGTGATGGGAAGGCAAACGGTAAAAGCATGAGCTTGGTGTGTGTAGCTCAGCGGTAAGGCACACTGAGCATGCATGGGCCCTGGGCTGCATTCCAGTGCACACATGCACACACACACACAGAGAAAGAGAGAGAGAGAGAGAATGCTGGGATTGACAGTGAGTGCCCAGCAGGAGAGATTTTAAATGGAGCAAAGTTCAGCAGATGATGTGACCAGTATTAGATGTAGCAAGAGTGAGAAGTGTGCAGTTGGTGTGAAGAAGAGGAGAAAAGCAAGAAAATTGTACTTCACTCTGTGCCTGGGATAAGCAACACTCTGACTGGAACTGTGGATGAGCCCGGCTCAGGGAACAGAGCCATGGGAAAGAATATGACAGATGTCAGGATGTAGAACCTAGGCCAAGAAAGACCAGGTGAAGGCTCTGAGATTTAGGTACTGAAGGGAGATCAAGGGTCTGAGGGCTTGCCCAGTGCACATGAAAGGTGTGGGTCCTGTCCCCTGCTGTTATCCCCCTACTCAGGAGGCAGAGGCAGCTGGATGTCTGTGAATTCAAGGTCAACCTGGTCTATATAGGGAGTTCTAAGCCCTCCTACATAGTGATTCCTCCATCTCAATAAAACAACGAAAGACACAAGGGTGTGACTAAGGGAATTATTCTCAGCCTTTGTTTCACAGAGGTTTCCTTATGTGTATGTCAAAAGGCCAGAGGCCCGGAAAAGGGAAATGGAGGCGGAGAGAGAATTGAAACCCCCCTCCCTGCCCCAGTGCCTAATCAGCAGCTGCCCTTTCCTTGGAAATGGGCAGAGCTCAGGAGTGGGGCAAGGATGCGCACTTCCTAGGAACTGACTGTTTTTAGCCTGCATCTGATTTCTGCAGAGTCCAGCAGAGTCCCTATCATCATCGTCTGTGTCCTGATGAATCCTGATGATCTCCTGTACACCCCTGGCCCAGGCAGCCTTCTCTCCATTACGCTGCCTTTCTGCTCTCACTGTGGGTGGTGTCTAGATCCAGTTGTGTACGTTAATTTGTTGTGGTCGCTTATCACTTCTGAGTCTTACTTTCATCCGTGTCACAGCCCATGCCTGCAATCACCTTCTCTCTGCAGTCTTCCCCCACTTGACTTCTGGTTTTCTCCGCCAGCTGGTTTACAGTGATGTCACTGTCTCCATGGCAATTCCTCTCTAGGGAAAAGAAGGGAACATGGAAAGAAGAGTGGGCTAGAATAGATGAGCAAGAGAAGCTGGTCTGGAGATGACCATTTGGATTGAGTCCTGGAACGGAGTTAAAACTAAGTCTGTTGATTACAGCCAATTTACACAAAACCTAGGGGACAGGCTTTTGGGGTCAGCGGGCGGCAGTGGCGGCAGGTGTATAGGTCAAACTGTCGCCTATGTGTTGTCACAGGTCTCCGAGGTCCTGGTACCAACACAGGCCCTGCTCAAAAACTCATTCAAGTCCTGTTTCTTTCTTTCTCAGTTTCTAGGGTTGTTGTTCTTTTTCTATTTTTTAGTCATGTATGTAACTTATTGTGTGTGTAAGCATGTGCACAGCACATCTATGGTATGTGTGAAGGTCACTGGAGGGCTTGCAGGAGTCCCGGTCTCTCCTTCAACCATGTGAGGCCCCGAGGATCGAACTGGTTAGGCTTGGCAGCAAGCACCATTTACCTTCTGAACCATTTCTGTCTGGTATACCTTTAAATGATTACCTCTTATGATTTGTAAGGTTTTCCTTTTGATATATGTTTTCTCTAATAATTTTAGACACCATAATTTAAGCAATACATGAAGTGCATTTGAAATTACTTTAGAAAAGGAAAAAGAAAAAAGAAATTGGATTTCATCTCAAGCATTACAGAGAAAGAAGCAAAAGTAAGGCCCATCAAGATGGAGGCACGCCAATCAACCAGGAAGCGTTTCCACTCCCACTTAGAAGCAGAAAGAGATTTTAATAAGAGAAAAGGCTTTCTTTTACCAAAAGTAAGATTTACTTCATGTGGGAGGAATGCTTGGCTGAGATCTTGTTTGATTTTGGTTTTCCCAGACAGGGTCTCTCTTGTATAGCCCTGACTGTCCTGGAACTGTGAAGACCAGGTTAGTCTAGAACTCATAGATCTGCCTGTCTCTGCTGGGACTAAAGGTATGCACCACCATGCCTGGCTGGAACTGTGAAGACCAGGTTAGTCTAGAACTCATAGATCTGCCTGTCTCTGCTGGGACTAAAGGTATGCACCACCATGCCTGGCTTCTGCCTAGAAATCTTTAAAGCCATGCAAGGGCTGCATATCTGTAAGGGGAAAGCACTAAGTCATTTGTCCTCAGACTTGAGCTCCATTTCCCACTCCTTTCATTCCAACCTGTTAAGCTTGCCTGTCACAGATCACCAAATTCCACCGAATTTGATTCGGAAGTCTGGAGAATGTAGTGCTTGAATTTGCCTTTCAAAATAGGCTCCCCAGAGAGGTTGGTCCTTAAAGCAGGATTTGAGTAGCAACAGGTGAGATGCCTTTATGAGTATCTCTATGAGTACTGGCAATTCATGCAGAGCATAAACATGTGGATTAATAAATGAGTCCCATGAGCACAATCAGGTTTTCGGGGGTGTTTGGTTGGTTGGTTGGTTTGGTTTGAGACAAAGTTGAAGCCTTGTAACTAGGCTGGCTTCAAACCCATGGCCCTCACCTCTGAGAGAAAGCACTGGAATTACAGGCATGCACCACCACACCCAGCTTCCCTTTGGGCTTTTATATGCAAGCCTTGCACTGTCCCTGTGTAGAGTGACCAACTGTCCAGTTTTGCCCAGTGTCTTTTAGTACTAAAATAGCATAGTCCTGCACAAAGCAGATGGTTGGGTGGCCTGGCCATTGACACGAGGCTGGTGAGACAGAAAGAAAAGAACACAGATTTGAAAGAAGCAGGAGACTGTTGGGAAAAGGCTCAGCACTGAAGAGTAAGTCTAGTTCCCTGATGCTTTCTTCTGGCCTCCTTGGCCAGCTGCATGCTTTGCTCATGGTACACAAAACTCATACTGGCACATACAAGACAGACAGACAGACAGACAGACAGACAGGGAGGGAGGGAGGGAGGGAGGAAGGCAGGCAAGCAAGGGCTGTGTGTGTGTGGTGCGCACCTGGTGCAGGCCTTTAATCCAGCGCCCCGGAGGCAGAGGTAGGCAGATCGCTGTGAGTTACAGGCCAGCTTGGGGTATTCAGTAAAACTGACTGAAAAAACAAAACAAACCACTGCATACATACAATCTGTAGTTTGCTTATTTTTGTTAAGAATTTATGATTTGGTCTGGGAGCATAGCTCAGTAATAAACTGCTTACCTCACATGTGGGACACATGGGTTTGATCCCCAGCACTGCAAAGCAATCGAAGAGGAGAAGGAGAAAGACATTATTTATTAACAAAGAATAGTAATTTAGCCAGGTGGTGGTGATGCCTGCCTTTAATCCCAGCACTCAGGAGACAGAGGCAGTTGAATCTCTGAATCTGAGGCCAGCCTGGTCTACAGAGCAAGTTCCAGGACTGCACAGAGCTGCACAGAGAAACCCTGTCTCAAAAAGAAAGAAAAAAAGAAAGAAAGAAAGAAAAGAAAAGAAAAATAAAAAAGAAGCAATTTAGCCATCTTACTTCTAGGAGAAAATATTTTATAGGTGACCAGAAAATACATGTTGTTCAAAGGAACCAGCAGAGTCTGCCCTGGAGGCTGCGGGCATCTCTCCATACTAGTGCTTGCCTAGAATAAGTCTCTGCATTCAATTCCCAGTACTGCACAAATCGGTAATAATGATAATAAGGTGTATATCAATGGAAGAATGATAGGCATATCCATGACACTTAGGCATATCCACGAGTAGGATGCTAGGATCGATCGATCGATAAGCTATAGTCTGGACCTGGCACAGGAAGGGGAGGTGGGGTGTTGCGATGTTCTAGAATCCATGTCTTGATCTTAGCAGTGATTATACAGATGGCCACTGAAGAGAAGAGAATCCAGCCAGCCAATCAGCTACACTTAGAATGAGTGCATTTTTACCTCCATCACTGCATGTGTAGTTCAGTAATCAACAGCAAAGTCTCTGTCCTGAATGTTTTAATTCCAACAGCTCCAGGACTATTAAAGACTTCTGCTTGGGAGTGGTGGTGGGGAGATAGGGGGTTTGCTGAGGAGAACCAGAAAGGGAAGATAACGTTTGAAATGTAAATAAAATAACTGGGGTTGGGGGGGAGGCACTTCTGTGACTGGCCTTCTAAGGAGAGGCTGTAAATGTCCCTCATTTGGAAGGTGATGAGCTTATCTCCACCTGTTGAGCAATGGATCAGCAAGAGGAAGTGGAAACCCCTTTGTCATAGGTTCAGGAAAAGGGCCTGGTGCTTTGCAACAAAATTGCAACAAGTCTAGCCTGTTGTTCTTCTCCTCTCTCAATCTGTGTGTCTTACTGTAAAACTATGGCTGCCCTGCCTGATACTCATGTGCAGACCAGGATGGCCTTGAACCTACAGCCTAGAACACTCCTGTCTGCTTCCCAGGTGTTGATAGGCAAACCTCAACATGCCTTTCCTACGGGTCATCTTTTGTCCTTCTCTTCGGGTCATCTTTTGTCCTTCTCTTAGATTGTTTTTCCTACACACACACACCCAGACACACCACATCAGACACACACCACACCCTCAGCTCCCATCTTTTTCATTAGACTCAATGGTCCAAGTTGACATTCTCTTTTATGAGTCTATTGCAGGAATTCACATCCTGTCTATCCAGCCCAAAGGCAGCCTTCCAGTCGCTTTTACAACCACACCATCAGACTTGGAGTGCCTGGTTTTTGAAACAGGGCCTTTAATGTCCCCCCACCCCCACTCTTGTCTCTCCTCTCCAAGGCCTTAGGAAAATTCTTCAGTCCTACCTGGCTCTCTCCTCAGCTGCAACTGAGTCTTTAAGTGTTTCTTTTCCCTGCAGCTTTCCTCAGGAAGAAAGGGGGAAAGAAAAAAGAAAAGAAAAAACAATTACCTCTCAGGAAGGATTAGTCAGTGAACCACGTTGTCTTAAGGGGGTGGGGGAGTGTGGGGGAGGGGAGCATCCAAATACTGTGCAGAGATGAAAAATAAATTTAAAATGGTTTGTACCCGTTTCCCGTTTTAACTGTGTTTGGTCCATAAGAAAGTCTTCTTTTCTGCTAATGTATGAAAAAGTGACTGAGCAAAGTGTCACGGGAAGACATTTAGATCTTAAACCTGGTTCTTTTTCCCCTTGTTGTTCTAAGTTTTCAAGGCAGGATCTCAATATGTAGCTTCCGCTGTCCTGTAATTCACCACATAGACCCAAGCTGACCTCTATCTAACTCACAGATCCTCCTGCCTCTGTCTCCAGAGTGCTGGGATTAAATGCTTGTGTCGCCCCGACCAACTTCCTGATACATCTTAAAAGATATTAGGAAGCATATTTTAAGGAAAATGGATTTATGTACGATTTGCCCAAAACAGAGAACGATGCCTAGTTTGTCTCCACCATTTCTGTAACAGGTGTAAATTTTACAGAAATGATGAAACAAAAGCCAGGAAATAAGGGTATGTATGATAAAGTTGTCAGAGCTTTCTTTCCGGGTAGGCAAAGTGCCCCGTCCCAACCCCCACCACACCCCCACCCACCCTCTCCCTTAACCTTCCTCACCAGGGAATCAGCACCCCACCTCCACCCTCAACCGCTTGGGAATCCTGGGGAAATTTTAATTCTTTGGTCCATTGTTTGAGTAGGTTAATAGCTGAGGGGAGGAGCTGGTGTCTTTCCCAGATTATCTCCTCCTGCTGGGGCCGTTACAAAAGCCTAATGTCGCTCGAATGCCACCGAACAATGACCGGGTAACCTCAGCGAGCAGCTTGCTGCAGGAGGACGTTCTAAGAGTAAATTTGCACGCTGATGCGAGCAGTGGGGGTGGGACGGAGACCGGAGACTGCAAGCATCAAAAATTAGTCGTCTTCCCGAACTGCTGAAATGGGTGAATGCTTTTGCGCAGCTAGCATACGTAAAGTTGACTGAAATAAAAAGAAACAGGCAGCGTGGGAAACGTGAGCGATGTGGTGTGCACGACCAAGCCGAATGGCCCGCGGCACAGTAGATGGGACAGGTGGGGAAGACAGTCCTGCCGGGAGCTGAAAATGAGCAGGTGGGGGACTCGCCACCGCCCTCGAGGCAGACTCTGGTGTAACCTGCTGCTGCTCCCCAGAGATGCCTCGGATTCCTGACAACTGCACTTTCTCAGCCCCGTCCGGTGGGCGCTGGCCGGCCCCGCCCGGCGGAGGGACGTGCGTGTTGGCACGGCGCCGAGCAGCCTCCGCGGTCCCTGCGGCGACTGGATCTACTTCCCCAGCTCGCTGACTCATTCGCGCATCGCGCAGTGTTCTGCTTCACCCCTTGGTCCTCACTTTCAGGCATTTTGGTTGAATTGTCCGGAAGATGGGGCGGGGGGGGGATGGGCGGTAAGAGACAGAAACGGACCGGTAAAGGCAGAGGGTGAATTTAGAAGTAAAAGGCTGGATGGGCTGCAGACCACCAGGAAGAACGAACGGGAAAGGGTGGGCCTGGGAAGGAGCAGATGGGTGTGAGCATGCGCAGAGCGTCGGGTCACCCTGCACCATCCGCAGTGAGCTGCGACACTGTGGCACGATCGACGAAAAGACCAACAGTTCCCGTCAAATCACGGCTACACGTTTTGTGCTGCTTGCTATTTAGGCGAAATAATCTGAAGAAAGTAGAAACAAGGGCTTCCCGGTGCCTACCTCGCCGTCCTAACCTCCGTCCGTAAATCTATTACTCTTTACCCTTCTCTGTGCCCCAAACCAAGCAAGCACATGAATGCAGCTTGCATGCATTTAGCCCTTAATGCCATTTTAGGACTTTGGATAGACATGTTCCTCATAACACCAGTCGCGGGACATAATCTGATACGTTGTAAATTGGCATTAGAAAATCGAAGCATGTTCTCCTTTAAACACATCTTGAGCTGGGATGTTTAATCCCCAGCACCGCATTAAACCAGGAGTGGTGGCACACAAATGTAAGTAATCCCAGCACTTGGGAAGTGAAAACAGCAGGATCAGAAATCCGTAGTCGGCTTTGGTTCCGTACCAGCGTGGACTACACGAGACACTCTCAACAGAAGCAATCCCAAAAGGCCCAAACCCCAGTTTAATCAAGTAATGATGCCAGGGGTAATTTCTCTAGGTCTTTATCGATTTGCTAAAGGTCCACATCCCGTTTGCATCACTAAACATCACAAAGGATGCTGATAACTTAGGTGCTTCAGTCTCTGCCCCTAACTTCTCCAGCCTGAAAAGAGAATATTACCCATTAGGAAAGGAGGAACTCCCTTCCGGGTCTGTGCAATGGCCTTGGCCCATGCTCAACAGTTAGCTGCCTACATTGGCCTTTGGTGGGTCTGTGCAGACTGCTTGCCACCTTTTAAGAGGGTTACAAAAAATGATCATGGAGCTAAGGTAGGTGGAGAGAAAAAAACCTAAGAACAACCCATCAACCAGTCTTCAGCCACCGCTCATCCAGTCCCAGGTTTTCCTCTCCCTAATAACATGGATGACAGCAGTAAGCTTCAAGCAACTCCTTCTCTGTGCTTACTCCTATGTAAAAACCAAGGCAGCCTGCAGGCCCCGGGGGAACCTGGAAAAAAAAACAGCTTACAGGCCCAGTGCCCTTAAGTAGGGCACTCTCATGGTGGTAATCCTCCTCTCATTTCCTGTTACATGAAATGAAAGATATTTACAGAGAGAGAGAGAGAGAGAGAGAGAGAGAGAGAGAGAGAGAGAGAGAGGCTTTCCTGATCAGTATTTTCGGTTGTCAGTCTTGGTTGGACCATCTTTTCATTTCTTCACAGGAAGTTCTCAGAGTTTCGCACTCAGATGCAAGCTCTTTGACTCTAGCCTCTACTGCCTCAGACGGTGCCTCCTTCCTTCCTCTGACCCTAACCCATGGCCCTGTCTGTGATCTCACAGTTTTAAGATCCCATTTCATTTGACTCATCTACGGTAAAACTTGGGAGTTGGCAACTTTTACTGCAAAGGGTCGGATTATGTAAGTGTTTAGGGGTTTGTGGACCACGGTGTCCTAAGAGCGCGGTTGCCTCACTGGCCTTGCTTTGTGGCCGCTCCATCTTCTCGGTCCTGAGAGGCTCTCCAAACAGCCTGGGTACCAGGAGGATGGCCCCTTTCCTAGAACTCTGCAGCAGCTGTTATCGTCAGCCTCCAGATTCCTTGCATTGGACTGTGCTTCCTGTGGGAGTGGGTGGGGTCACGAGAGGGTTGGTGAGTGAGCATGATCAAACTACAGTATATACATAGATAAATGTCCTGGTGAAAGCTGGATAGCTGGTTACTACTGCTAATAATAATAATAATTGGATTCAGCCTGGCAGTAGTAGCACAGGCCTTTAATCCCAGTATTGGGGAGGCAGAGTCAGGCGGATCTCCAGGACTTCGAGGCCAGCCTGGTCTACAAAATTCCAGGACAGCCAAGGCTACAAAGAGAAACCTTGTCTCAAAAATAAAAATATTAATAATAATAACAATCTAAAGTTAAAACAATTATATTTGTTTGTTTGTTTGCTTTGAGGGTGTGCTTGCCACGTCATTGAAAGCACTTTCGCCCACTGAGCCGTTTCACCAACCCAACATCATGATTATTTATTTATTTATGTATTTAATAGCACACATGCATGTACCCCCACACCACAATGCCATGCTAAAGGCGTTTTGTTCCAGTGGGATAACCTAAACTAGATCTCCAGGGTTCACATGGTAGAGGGAAAGAACTTACTCCTGAAGCTGAAAGCTGTCCTCTGACCTCCACATGCAGACTGTGTCACACACACACACACATGGCGGGGGGGCAGCTCTATGTCTCTTAAAAAACAAAACAAAATTTTTAAAAAGGCATGGCAGTTTTAATCCCAGCACTCAGGAGGCAGAGGCAGGCAGATCTCTGAGTTCAAGGCCAGCCTGCTCTACAAACTGAGTTCCAGGACAGCCACGGCTATTACACAGAGAAACCCTGTCTCAGGAAAAAAAAAAATATAGTCAGCAATGGGAGGCAGATGCAGACAAATTTCAGTGTTAACCTGGACTAGATTATATCGAGCTCAGGCTAGCCAGAAATACAGAGAGAACCCTGTGTCAGAAAGAAAACAAAAGAGGAAGGCAAATGGAAAAGGTTAAGTTGTGCTGAACACGGTGGCAACATCCCTGAGTCCCCAGCACATGGGCAGTGCAGGTGAGAAGGCCACATGGTAAGTTCCAGACTAGTCTGTGATGCAAAAGGTCCTAGGTTCAGTTCCCAGTGTATGTGTGTCGGGGGTGGGGAGAAAGATGGAATAGTGATGATAATATAAACCAAGAAGAAGTGTTCTAATGTGACTTCACCACTGAGGTGGAAATGAGCCACAGAAACCTCTTTTCTCCATTTGCTTTGGTCCTGGTGTTTTATTACAGCAAGAGCAGCCCTAGCTAAGACACTTCTCTCTTGCTGTGATCTGTTGGCTTCTGTTAGTAAATCGGACTGAGTTAAACTGGTGTGATGCTCATGCCTGTGATGCCCTTGCTCAGGAGGTAGAAGTAGGAGGATCAGAAGGGAGTTCAAGGCCATCCTTAGCTACTTATCCAGTCCTAGAACACTCTGGGCAATATGAGAACCTTCTTAAAAACAAACAAACCCACACAAAAAGCCTTCATATGAAAGAGTGTTGACCAGAGAGTCTCCAGGTAAGGTCTAAAAGACCTTAGAGAGCCATTGGTCAGGATATGGGATTGAATAGAACATTTCTTTCTTATGAACTTTGTAAAGAAAACACTGGTGCCCAAATCTTTAATCCCAACCCTTGGGAGGCAGAGACAGGCAGATCTCTGCAAGTTCGAGTCCAGCTTAGTCTACATGGTTCCAGACCTGTCTCAATAAAACAAGGGAAAACTAGATTGAAGCAGCCACTTAGGTATAATTGGAATAACACTGGATTTAAAAGTTATTCTACAGATGGTCTGTAATCCCAGCTATAAGGAGACCGAGGCAAATAGTAGTTCAAAGCCTGCCTAGGCAACATAGTGAGACCCCGTCAAAAGTAACAATCAATAAGAAGTTTGGGAGTCTGGCATGGTGATGCACTTCTGTAATCCCAGCGTTCAGGAGGTTGAGCTGAGAGGATTTTGGATGTTGTCATGAGCTTGGGGCTAGCTTTGGCTACATAGTGAGTTCAAGGTCACTCTGAACTACACGAGACCTTGTCTAAAAAAACAAATTTGAAAAGGTTGGTCAGGGTAGTGCGGGTCCTTTATACACGTGCCTTCAATCTTAGCACTTGGCAGGCAGAAGCTGGTGGATCTCTGGGGGTTCCAGGCTAGCCAGGGTTACATAGTTAGACCCGTTTTAAACACACACAAAAACATCAAAGAAAAAAGATCTTAGAAGATAGATTGCTGTGAGAGGTTTCCCAGTTCTGTTCAAGACCCAGCTTTCAAGCCCATTACTCGAGACTGAAAAAAAACAAAAAAAAACCCTACCTGAAAGCTAATTTAAAATGTAGTTGTAGGCAAAGGAATTTATCTTTGAACATTTAAAGAACTGTAGGACCCACCAAAGGCAGGGACTATTCCACACATTTCTTTTTACACACATCAAAATCATTCCACAGTCATTCGGTAAGTCTGCATAGAAACCATTCCATTAAAGGCTCAGGATTTTTTTACACACCCATGAGGTTTTGCAGATTTGTGTCAAAAAAAAAAAAAGGTCGGAGAAACGAGGATGAAGAAAACCAGGACAACGGGGAGACGATGGTTGCATCTCTGGGCAAATAACAAGAAAACAAATTCCATAGGCGGGGAGAAGTAGAATAAGGGAGAGACAGGATTGAGTGATGTGAGTGATGGAGCGGGTCGCTCCAGAGATTCAGCCGACCCGCTGAACGGTCCTCCTCGCACGTCTGCATCACGCAGCCCACCCCCCAAAAAGAGTGAGACGTCAGCAGGCGGAGCTTAACCTACTGGGGAGAGAGAGAGAAGAGATACTTTGGTTTCTGAGCCCGCCTCATCCAAATATTTCTGTAACTGGCTCAACTTGTTGTAGGCAACAACTTGGGTCACTTGTGAGAAAGATGTATCCATTAAACAGGCTCATCTGCAACACAAATTTCATGACACTTGTATTTGGAGTCTATTTAGTAGGAATGCATCAAATCATAGTGATTTCTAACATAGTGGCTGCCGTATTGTCTGACACACAATCTAAAAAAAAAAAAAGTGGAGGTTTTTTTATTTTTTTTGGTTGGTTGGTTGGTTGGTTGGTTTTGATTGTATTTTGAAGCAAATTCTCATTTTGGAGTCTTGGCTGGCCCGGAACTTACTAAGTAGATCAATCTGTCTCTGAATTATATAGAGATAAGACTTCCTCTGCTAGATTAAAGAAGGCATGTGCCACCACACCCAAGTCAAACTTGTTCAATGCACAGTGCACACATTGTGGAAGGTTTTGTTGAGAAAAACACAGTAGTTTAGCTTAAGAGACCCGTGTCTCTGCTGCTCACAGCTCGCCCCGTTGAGTAGCTAAAGGAGAACACTAAAATAGTACTCACTTGAAAGACTGACATAAAATTCTAAGCCCTTTCAAATTGACTTGTCCCTATATGTGTACTGCTGCTGGTGCTGCTACTTCTTATTATTATTATTATTATTATTATTATTATTATTATTATTACTATTTATTTTAAGAAATTTCCTTGTTTTTTGAGACAAGGTCTCATATGTAACTCTGATTATCCTGGAATTTACTATGCAGACCAAACTGGCCTTGAACTCACAGAGATCCACGTGCCTTCTGCCTCCCAAATTCTGGGATCAAAGGGTTACATCACTATGCCTGGCTAAAGAGTTATTTTTCTGTGTGTACAGGTGAGAGGGATTGTCAGAGGAGACCAGGGCCTTTGGATCCCTGAAGCTGGAGTTAACATATGTTTGTGAGCTATATAAAGTAGGTGCTGGGAATCGAACTCACATTCTCGGCTAGACTAGTACTTACTCGTAACAGCTGAGCCATCTCTCTAACCCGGTGTGCATCAGTGCCTTAGATCAAATACAAGGCTTTGCACTTGCTAGGCAAACATACTGACATGTGTTGACCTTATGAACTTTGTCTGGAATACCCATGTCAAAAGTTGCCGTGGAGAATACATAAATGAGTAAAATCCTAAAATCCGGGTGTGGTGGCATATGCCTTTAAGCACTCAAAAAGCAGAGGCGGGTGGATCTCTGAGTTTGAGGCCAGCCTGCTTTACACAGAGAGACCCTGTCTCAAATAAATATCTTTTTTTTGAACAAGGTTTCTTTGTGTAGCCCTAGCTGTCCTGGAGACCAGGATGATCTCAATCACAGAGATCTATCTGCCTCTGCTTTCCAGGTGCTGGGATTAAAGGTGTGCGCCACCACCACCTGCGTGTCAATTTTTTTTTAATTTTTAAAAGCATAATATATATGTATATATATGTATGTATATATATATATACACACACACACACTTGTGTATGTGTGTGTGTGTGTGTGTGTGTGTGTGTGTGTAGGAGTGATATGTGGTGTGTTGAAGTAAATTTTTATTTCTGGAATAAATTTGTGTAATTAATGACTCACTAGGTAGCCTAGACTGGCCACAAATTAAAAAGTATCGTCATGTCCAGAGTGCTGGGAATAGATGTACACCTCCACCCTATGAGGACAGGATGGTTTCTCTGCGTGTCACCATGCAAGGACAGAACTAGCTGGAGTTTCTGGTTTGCTCAGGGCTTGTTCTCTGAGGTTCCAGCAGAGTTAGACAGTGACTTCAGTGTCCCCACCGTGGTCCCTGGGGACCCAGGGAGAGGGCCTTCTCTTTGTTCCTGCAGTTCTCAGCAGCCCCTCTAGCTCCCTTTGAAACTGTTACCCTCTCCCTCTGAGACTATTCCCCAGTAAAGCATTTCACTTACTTTCTGGCAGTTTGTGTCATAGCCTAGCCCATCAGAGAATTACTAATCCCATCCATGTTAATAACAGTGCCTCGGAGTTTTGGGTGGGTTTTTTTGTTTTTGTTTTGTTTTGTTTTTTTGCCTTCTTTCTGAGAAGTTAGGCTCTACCACCAAAATTAGGGAGGAAACTTGCTCAAAGGACACAGCCCTTCAATTATGACACATCTCACTGAAAAGTGGCCACAGACTGGCATGTGGTTATGTTATTTGAAAGGGGGTTATGAGTCAGCGTTAGCTGTTGCTGTCATCTTGCTGCTTTCCCATAGCCAAGGCAGGCAGGGATGCCCTAGTGATAATGCCACTGGACAGCTATATAAAAACGCAAAGACATTCGTACCAGGAACAGTAGGACAGGCTGGCTACACCCACAGAAGTCACCACCTTTAATCCAAGCAGAACTATCTGAGTTCTAGGCCACGCTGTTTTTCACAGAGTTCCAAACCAGCCAGAGCTGCTTAGTAAGACCTCATTTCCAAAACTTAAAGAGGGGATTGGAGGGCAGGGAGGAGCTGATGATGGAGAGATGGCTCATCAGGTAAGAGCACTGGTTGCTCTTCCAGAGGACTTGTTCTGATTCCCAGCACCCAGGTTGCAACACAAAACCATCTGTAACACCAAGGGCTTAGACATCCCCTTCTGACATCTTGGGAACTAGGCATGCACATAATGCAGGCAAATGCTAATGCATCTTAAAAAGAAAAGAAGGCTAATGGTATCATGCATAAGGGAGCCCCAAGTCTGACTCCTAGTACAACCCAACATGCTCTTGGAAGTTGGAGATGGAGGATCAGATCAAGATTGACCTTGAACTTCACAGGGAGCTGGAACCCAGCCTTGCCAGAGAGTCTGTCTCAATTACTAATTAACCAATTAACCAAGAAGATAGATGCTCATAGCAATTCATTCATAATTTCTAAGGTTGGAGGCAACCAAGATGTCCTTATGTAGGCAAATGGGTAAACTGAGGTACAGTGATGTACTGTGATGCACTTCAGCCATAAAAACAATTGAGTGCTTGATTCAGCAAGTGATATAGGCCCTGCTCTGCAACAAGGCAGAGATTCTCAATGTTCTGTCCGACCTTCAAAGAAGGAATAAAGAAGGGACAGGGACTGGAGGGAGGGAAGGTGGGGACATGGCTAAGGACACTTGCTATGCAAGTGTGAAGATCTGAGTTCAAATCCTGGTACTTTTTTGAGTGAGTGTGAGGCAAGGTTTCTCTTTGTAATCCTGCCTGTTCTGGAACTACTGTGTAGACCAGGCTGGTCTTGAACTCAGTAATCTGCCTGCCACTGCCTCCCAAGTGCTGGGATCAAAGAACTGTCCACCACCACCCAGGCTGGCTCTGATTAATCTTGCCCACAGACACTCACAGCCCTTATACCTTTATGCTGGAATTATGGGCCCTTAGCACTTCTCCAGGTTTATGTGGTACTGGGGTTTGAAACCAAAGCCTTGTGAATAGGACTAGCTGAACTATGTTCCTGGCCCCTTAAATGCCAGGTTTTAGAATCAAATATTCTATTCTAGTCCAACCCAAAGATTTGACTTGATATGTGCTATAAGTAAGTAACGAAAGCAGAAAAAGCATTAAAAGTCTTGGGTTTCTGAAATTAAACCATTTATAAGACCAGAAAACTTTGTATGTAAAAAGCCCCGCATTGGTCTAACATAGTGGTCTCAGAGCTGAGATGTTTCGGGTTGAGTTTGTTGACATTCAGTGCTGTAGTGGCCGGCATGGGGCAACGTGCTCACATTGGGAAAACCCCGGGATACAAAGCACATAAGACCCTGTCTGGAAAATCAAAAGATCACAAGCAAACCTCCATGCAGTGGTAGGTAGGGTGTGCTCAGAAACACCCCAGAGTCATTACATCAGGGGTTTGATTTTGATTTAATTTTTGATCATTGGATATCCAGAAACTTTTTATCATTGCCAAAATTTTCGCAAAACCCACATTCACTTACACAACACCATTTTGGATTGTGACCCACAGTTTATGAAGCTGGGCCCAAGCAGGGTGTAGGGTCTACACCTATAATCCCAGCATTGAGAGTCCTAAAAGGAGTCCCTCGGTGACTCCAAAGGTCAGTGTGGGCCACAGAATAAGACCCTGCGTCAATATACATATATATGGTGACTACCATGTGCTGCTAGACACAGTGTACCAAAGACATCAGGGCCAAGTTCCTACGGCCAAAACCCGTGAAAATTCACAATTTTTTTTTTTTTCCTTTTGAGGGAAAATGGGAGTGAGGCAGGGTCTCAGGTAGCCCAGGATGGCCTTGAACCTTGAACTCCTTTTCTTCTCACTTGAGTTAAAATGAAATTTTTTTCCCTTACAGCTTGGTTATTTTAGACTATTTTAATGGTACAAAGTTGACTAGTGAAACAAACTGATTACTTTAAGTTTAACTATGTAAGGTATTTATACCATTATGAAACAGATCTCCAAAGTCTCTTCTTTTTAATGGGGGTGTTTTTTGAGACAGGATTTCTCTGTAGCCCTGGCTATCCCAGGAACTCGATCTGTAGACCAGGCTGGTCTTAAACTCACAGAGATCCATCTGCCTCTGCCTCTGTGTCCCTAGTGCTGGGATTAAAGGCACAGGCAGGCCACCGTCACCTGCCCTCCAAAGACTTTTGATCTTGTACATCTGAAAGCTCTGTACCCAACAAACCACTTCCCCTGAGCCTCTAAAGCAGTGTCTGTCTTCTGTTCCTGTGAATCTGACTTCCTCCCAGGCCTTACCTGGGTAGAAACATGAAGGATCTGCACGCCCATGAAGGTGCTAGTTCACTTAGCAAAAAGTCCTCTCCTTTCAGCCATGATATATAGATTTCCTCCCCCTCAAAATCGCTTCATTATCTACATGTGTGTGTGTGCCTGTGTGCATGCAACTCACCATGTAAACCAGGCTGGCTTCAAATGCAGAGATCTGCCTGCCTCTGACTCTACTTCCAGAGTGCTGGGATCAAAGATGTGCCCCACCATGCCCAGCAGTTTACGAGTTGGTCTGCATGTATGTATGTATGTATGTATGTATGTATGTATGTATGTATGTATGTGCTCAGTGTGCAGGCCTGGTGCTCCTGGAAGCCAGAAGTGTCAGATCCTCCGGAACTGCAGTTATGAGCTGTCACGGTTCTGTAAGAGCCTAAGTGCTGAGCCACCTCCAGCACCATCCCCCAACTTCCTTTTTTTTTTCTCTCTCTCTCTCTCTCTTTTAAGACAGTCTTTTATACCTCAAACTGGCCTTGAACTTGGAATGTATCTCAGGCTGTCTTTGAACTTCAGCTTCCACCTTCCAAGGGATTCTAGTTTTTGGCTAACATGTCTAACTTGAGCTCACTTTTAGTGTGTGTGTGTGTGTGTGTGTGTGTGTGTGAGAGAGAGAGAGAGAGAGAGAGAGAGAGAGAGAGAGAGAGAGAGAGAGAACATTTAAAGATGGACACAGCTACAAGCTACTGAACCCGGTGCTCTACCTGCCTGTGGGTATCTGAGGGACCAATTGGACTGCCAAATTCTTCAGTTTGCCCTGGAATATTATGATTAAAATGATTAATGAAAATAAAACATAGCCAAAAGAAGACGAAGAAGAAGACGAAGAAGAAGAAGAAGAAGAAGAAGAAGAAGAAGAAGAAGAAGAAGAAGAAGAAGAAGAAGACGAAGAAGAAGAAGAAGAAGAAGAAGAAGAAGAAGAAGAAGAAGAAGAAGAAGAAGAAGAAGAAGAAGAAGACGAAGAAGAAGAAGATAGAAGAAGAAGAAGAAGAAGAAAAGGAAAGGAAAAAAAGAAAGAAAAAGAAATCTCTTCAGCCATATTTAGACAGATTTGTTTGTTTGTTTGTTTGTTTTTCCTTTTTTAAAACAAAGATCACTTTCCTATCCATTTCTAGTAAAGTGTTTCTACCTGAGAATTTGGCAGGACCATATTTTTAAAAATAGACAAAAGTATTAAATATGTGTATCCATTACTACTACTACTACTACTACTACTACTACTACTACATTTATCTGCGTTTGTATGTGTGGGGCTTGAACACGGCCATGGGAGTCCCTTGTCTCCATCCATGTATGTCCCAGGAGTCAGACTCAGGCTGTCAGGATTGTCCACAGGAACCCTACCCACTGGGCCATCTCTCCCGTCTCTGAATCACCTTAAACATCCATATTCCTGCCCATAGTCTCTTCAGGGCAATCTTGACTCTTCCAGTATTACCACAGTTTTTTTCTTATCTCTCCCATTGCCCATTTGCAGGATTTTTTTGTTGTTGTTTGTTTTGTTTTGTTTTTGAGAAAGGGTTTCCCCATGTGGGACTGGCTGTCCTTGAACTCACAGATTCATATAGGCTTTTACTATATCCTCACCCTACTTTTTGGAACTAGTTTACCATTCTCCAGACAGACCAATCGATTCTGTGAGTTGATGACATTGTTCTAGGGGCTGGTGCACCTGCTGTGTGCACAGTGCGTGGGCAGGCTGGAAACCCATCCGAAGACCCATGTCCAGGTCTTTTTGCTCCAGAAAGACCAGTCAGTCTCTGGTTCTCTTCAAGCCTGGTTGAGTTTTGCATTGTAGAGAACAAACTGTTCTGTTCAAAGCCACTGATTTAAATCAAATCTCATTCCAAACACTGTCACAGGAACAGCCAGAGTGATGTATGACCAAATACGCGTTCATTTGTTTTGATTTATTTATTTATTTTTTTAACTTGCCTTGTCTTAATCTTCTACTAACTCTATGAAGATGGGCATTATAACCTTTAATAGAAATACTGACTCCACGGGCTGTGGGATACCCTGAGGGCAAAAAACACCTGCTGCCTAAGGACCCGAGTCCGGTCTCCAGGACCTACATGAACATGCATACAACGTAATTAAAGAAATACAATTGAATAAAGATTAAAAAAGATTCTAAGTCTAGAAGATGCCATATTGGGCAGCAAACACCTGTAATCTCAGCAGTACAAAGGCAGAGGCAAGAGGATGGCTTCAAGGTCAAACCCTTTCTGATATACATAGTAAATTCCATGCTATCCAGGACTAGATAGCAAGACCTCTGTCTTTAAAAAATAGGTGCACTTGGGTTCCACAGGTAAGTTAATGTACTGTCTCGCAGAGCAGAGGACCTGTTCAGTTTGCAGGATGTTAGGTGGCTCTCCACCACATGTAACTCAAGTTCCAGGAGATTTGATGAACATCTGCACTCACATTCGCAGATGCAAACACGCACATTCACATAATTTAAAATCTCGAAAGCAAAACATTGAGTGAGTCTTTAGATAGCCAACCCAAAGGTTTCTCCTGCTGCTAACTTCCTGGAGCTTGGAGCACAGTAGGAAAGGGATCAGTACTGAAAGGGATTAAACTGCTAATGAGCAGTTTAAAGGAAGGATTTTGCATTTGCATTATGATATACATGCCCACTTTCCCCTCAGTGACCCATCCTTTGTTTCCTCCCAGATCTCTCTTTGTCTGTGTTTTCTTTTCTTTTCTTTTCTTTTTTTTTCTTTTTTGAGATAGGGTTTCTCTGTGTAGTCCTGGAATTCACTCTGTAGATCAGTTGGGTCTCGAACTCATAGAGATACACTTGCCTCTGCATTCCAACAGCTAGGATTGAAGGCACATGCAATCTTATCTTTCTTTCTGGAGATGTTTAGGCTAGAGCTTACTTTGGTATGTTATAGTGGAGCAACAATGTGATTGAATCAGTTTGATTCTGCCAAGTATTAAAATGTAGCCAGGAGCAGATTGATGGTTCAGTGGGCAGGGCCATTTGCTACTGAGACTGAAGACCTGATCCTGAACGGTGAAGGGAGAGAACAGACTCCCATAGTGTCCTCTGACTTCTACACACATCCCATAGCATGTGTGCTCCAACCCTTATTAGTTCATATGGAAAAAACTTAGTCAGTGAGGACTAAGGGCGTACCTCAGCTGTGACCATGACTGCCTGGCGTCATGCAGTCCTGAGCTTGCTCTCTAGCATCACATAGACTGAGCTGGTGATGCACCTATAATCCCAGTACAGAGGACATAACCACAGGGGGATCAGTTCAAGGTCCCTTAGCTACATAGCAAGTTCATCTTCTTTTTTTTTTTTTTTTTTTTTTGATTTTTCGAGACAGGGTTTCTCTGTGTAGCCCTGGCTGTCCTGGAACTCACTTTGTAGACCAGGCTGGCCTCGAACTCAGAAATCCTCCTGCCTCTGCCTCCCAAGTGCTGGGATTAAAGGCGTGCGCCACCACCGCCCGGCTACATAGCAAGTTCAAAAGATAAAAAAAATAAAATAGATAAATAAATAAAATAGGTCCCAGCTTAGTAATCCCAGAAGTTAAGAGGTGGCAGCAGGATCAAGAGTTCAAAGGCAGTTAGATATATATACATATATCTATAGTACATATGTCTATATAGTACACGCACTCTCGCCTGAGAATGAGTGCCTGTGTATGTGTATGTAAAATGTGGGAGAGGGGCTAGAGGTGTAGTTGGGTCTGTAAGAATGCTTGCCTAGTGTGCATGGGTTTAATCCAGGGCACCACATAAAAGTTACCCAGGCATAGTAACTCAAAATTGTAATTCTAACACGCTGGAGGCTAGGCAAAATCATTATTACCAGTTCAAGGCCACCCTGGGTTACATCCTGAGTCCCAGGCCAGCCTGGGCACTCAGGGGCCGGGGAGGAAGGACTTGCCTAAAGATAAAGAAATGACAATAAGCAAGTTTATTGTCAGCTTCAGCAATGCTTAAAAGATCAGTTTTGGGGTGGCGAGAAGGTTCAGCAATAAAAGCCCTTTCCTTGCAAATCTGAGGACTGCCTTCATTCACTTAAAAAGCAGAGTGTGGTGGCGGTAATCTCAGCACGCCTCCAGTCAGAGAGGAGACAGAGAGAGGAAAATCATCCAGGAGCTCAAGTACACAGTGCAGCAGATGAAATACCAGGAAAGAAGACCCTTCCTCAAAAGCAAGGAGGAAGGAGAAAAGAGATTCCAAAGATAGTACATGTGTAGTGTGAAACATGCCTGTTCCATTCCCACCCACACACTATCTTTTGTTGTTTTTTGAGACAGGATCTCTCTATAAGCTCTGGCCTTGTAAATTGTTTTATTGAAAGAACAGACTAGGACTGGAGAGATGTCTCATTGGTTAAGAGCACTGACTGCTCTTCCAGAGGTCCTGAGTTCAATTCCAGCAACCACATGGTGGATCACAACCATCTGGGATCTGAATCCCTCTTCTGGTGTGTCTGAAGACAGCAACAGTTCTCAAACCCTGGCTTCAGTAAACCAGCTGGGCATTGTGATGGTGACTGGGTGAGGATGGTGCGGAGTCTTCCCTTTTTTTTTCTTTTTCCTTTTTTTTCTTTTGGTTTATTTGAGACAGGATTTCTCTGTGTAGCCCTGGCTGGCCTGGAACTCACTCTGTAGACCAGGCTGGCCTCGAACTCAGAAATCCACCTCCCTCTGCCTCCCAAGTGCTGGGATTAAAGGCTTGCTGTCTTGGGAATCCAACGAGCCACCACACTTAGCTGGAGCTTGGTTTTGTTTTTATTATCATTATTCATCATCATCATCATCATCATCATTATTATTATTACTATTGTGTGTGAGTGTGGGTATGCATATGGGGAGCAGAGGATGACTTTCAGGAGAGGCTTCTCTTTTCCATCCTGCTGAGGCAGGGTCTCCTCTGCTTTCTATGCTCTGCACACTTAGGGCTCCCTTGTCTTTTGAGCTTCTGGGCAATTCTCCCCTTCTCCACTCCCCATCTCTCTTCAGGAGTGCTAGGATTGCAGATGTGAACCGTTGCATTTTGATTTATTTTTATCTATGTGTTTCTCCGTGTCTGCGTGTCTGTGCACACACGGGTGCCTGCAGAGACCAGAAACATCAGATGCTCAGGAGCTGCAGCGGCAGGCAGCTGTGAGCCTCCCATACGCGCGCTGGGATGGAACTGCAGTCTTCTGCCAGAGCAGCGAGCACTTATTGCAGAGCTGTCTCCAGCATTTGGCGTTGTGGGGTTTGAGGAATGGGGGTCACGTCATCAAGCTCGCACACTGAGGACTTTTGTCCACGGAGTTCTGCCCGCTTGGAACTGGATTTCGGCTTGAAAACGTGGCACAGTGGTGCCGAGGGCACTATTTAACAGGAGGAGTCCATTTTCTGTTGCTATAACATAATACTTGGGTAGCCTGAAATCCTTGATCCTTGCTTCACCCAGAGCCAGGACTGAAAGTGTATGCCTGCCTGTGTGCAAAGAGCCTGAAAGGAGGTTCAGGGGCTTGTGAAATGGCTCAGAAAATAAGGCACTTGCTTCTAAGCTTGACAACAGAGTTCGATTCCTGGGGTCACGTGGTAGAAAGAGAAGAGAACAGGCTCCCAAAAGTTGTCCTCTGACCCATGAATGATGTGTGTGCTGAGTGCACACACACACACACATACACACACACACACACACACACACACACAAAGTGACAAAGTGTGCTGGCCTAGGCCTTACTACTTAGAGGTTTTACTTCCCTTTAGCTACGCTGGACCTGACTTCTAGCACAGGAACCTTTGGAGAATACACTTATCCATCCATGGCGTACAGTAGCTAAATGTGCAGAATTCCAGGGTAGCCTTGATTGATTTTTGGCCTTCTCTATAGGTTTCGCCTAGCATTATAATCACATTGAATTATTTATCTGTGGGGTGACACAGTCATGTGGATGGTGTGTTTGTGGGTGTTCGAACTCAGGTCATTGGGTTCAAAACTACAATTTCATTTTAAAAGAGCCCTTTAGGCTGAGAATACAGCTTAGTGGGAGAGTACATGCCTAGCAAGTATTCAAACGAACCTGTGTTCAGTATCCAGTGTGAGAGGATGGGAGGGAAGAAATGGAAAGAAAAAGGATATTTCATCTCAGTACCTGAGAATTGAGTGTTCCAGCTGAGGTGCGCTGTAAGTGTAAGACGCACACTGGATTCTGAAGGCCTGGTACAAAAACAACAAAATAGATTATTAATAATTTTTACGTTGGTTAGATGTTAATATGAGAACTTCGAGGCCTGAGACTGGTACGGCTCAGCCCCAGATCGAATCCCCAGCCCTGCAAAGAGAAAAAGAGAGCGAAGTGAAACAGAGAGCGTGGGACACAGCAGATGGGATAAATATTCCATAATAAAATTAGCATGTGTGCTTTAGTGTTTTTGTTAACGCTGCCGGAATGTTTTAAACTGTGGCCCACGTGTCTATAGTCAGAGGTGCTTTGAACCCAGGGCTTAAGAAGGCACCACTGAAGGTCTTTGAGTAGATTGCTGTGCTTCGAGTTTTAACTTAGGGTCAACACTACTTTGGAATTTGTTCCTGCAGACTTTGGAACAGGCAAGACCTGCCCAAGAAGCTGGGAGTCGGAATCCGGTTTTCTTCAAGACCGGCAGCAGTAATGAGTGGTTTAAAGGCAGTGTAAACAGGAGAAGCGGCATTTCTCAGATTTTTCCTTTCTTCACCCCAGGGCTGCTTTTTTTTTTTTTTTAAGTGTTTTGGATTCAAAGTGAATTAGGGGGACACCTCACCTGGTAGGGAAAGATTAAAATCAGATACAGGAAGCCAGGCAGGCTGCTGTTTGTGAGGACTGATACAAATGTAAAGCAGCAAATCTGGGCAGTGGTTACAACGGTGTCTGTTGTGTTTTCCCAGGCCCGCGATGTGCGGAGTTTAAGGTCTTGAGTGCTCTCTTGTACGATCCTTTGTCCTTCTGCTTAGTTGTCAAACCTCAACATGAACTAAGCAGCAGGAGGCCAGATTGAGGCTCCCATTGTACAGGTGTGTGCATTGGGAACCTATCCCAGGCTATTGTCCCCCTTGTTCCCTCTCTCCTAAGCACACCTCCTTTGCTCCTAGCTCCCACCTGGGTACATTTATTAAAGTCGCCTCCATGCTTCCCCCCTTTACTATCCAGCAAAGAAAGCAGAGATGGGTGCTGTTACTGCATCTCAGCCGCGAGGCCACACTGTTGAGTGCTTTGTCCCTCAGAGTTGGGTACCCTCACGGGGACTCACTGGACTTTTCAGTCAATTGGCATCCACTCCCATAGCGCACCGAGGACCCCAGGGAAACCATCACAGGAATTCCTACAATGTACCGAGTTCCCCAGGGAACCAGTCACATCCATTCCCACAGTGCACCGTGGACTCCAGGCAATAAGTCACGTGCTTTCCCACAGTGCACAGTGGACCCCAGGCAATAAATAACAGCTTTTCAGCAGCTGATATGTGTTGTTCAAGATGAGGACTGTCTCGGACTCTGCTGCTAGGACAGTAGCATGAAGCGTTGTGGCTTTAAGCATCGGATGAGATACTGCTTCAAAGAGCATTTGTCTCAATTTGTTTAGCACTTTTTAGATTCTTGGGACTCAGCTAGCTAAATTCCAGTTGTAATCTTTAAAATACATATGTTGCTACAAGCATAACTTGCCTCTTTCAGAGCTAATCTTCGGCTTTGGAGCATCTGTCTTTCCCAGATCACTAACCCACTTCCACCTTCCGGAGTGCCTTTAAAAAAGAAGAAAAAGAAAAAAAAAAATTTTTTTCATCCTGGGTGTTTTGCCTACATGTATGTCTGTCTGTGTACCAAGTCTGTGCAGTTCCCGGAAGGCTAGATCTGGTCTACAGCGCAAGTTCCAGGACAGCCAGGGCCACACAGAGAAACCCTGTCTCAAAAACAAAACAAAACAAACAAACCAAAAAACCAAAAAGAGGACAACTTTGTGGACTTGGTTTTCTCCTGTCACCATATGGGTCCTGGGGATGGAACTCAGGTCGTCAGACTTGGTAGCAAGTTCCTTTACCTGCTCTTGATAACCTTCACTATTTCTAATGTGGCTACAAGGCAATGGGGTGTTGCACCAAGTGGCTTGGATTCTGTTTCTACTGGCTGGCGCTGGCCTTTGGGCATGGCTATTCCTTTGGCTGCTAAATTCAGTTGCTGTGGTAATTAAATGGGACTTCCGACTCGGCGCTTCTAGGAAAGAAACATGAGGGGAGGAGTGGGTGCAACCTCAGGGAAGGTTTTTTAGGTTTCTTGCACAGTGTGGTAGTCAGGCATTTGTTGTTGTGATCACAAAAAGAGAAAGAGGTTTAGAGAATATGGTATACAGCGGTGTGGGAGAAGGGGGTGGAGCTTAGACAGAACCCTAACACTTGTCTCAAGTTTGTCTTTCGAGAAACACACAATCTCCAGCTAACAGTATTTTGGCAAACGTTTCTTACGTTAGAATCAGTTGCCCTAGACTGATTGTTCTAGGGGTTTAACATAGAGCCGTGGCAAGTGCTATACCACTCACTGCTACACCTCCACCCTGCCTCTTAATGCCCCCCACACACCTTGAGAGATATGCACTCAGCAAAAATCTGAAAGTTGAATTTGATATTTATCGTGTTTCCAGATGCTGTTAACCTCAAAACAGAGATGAGAGTGGCAGAATTCACAGTGGGTGGGGTGGTGCACGCTGTGGTAAGGAATCAGGGCTGTGTAGGCTTGAGTCATCCAGGTTGCCTTCACCCCTGGATCCTCCTTCAAGATAGGTACACCCAGGGCTGGAGAGATGGCTCAGCGGTTAAGAGCACTGACTGCTCTTCCAAAGGTCCCAAGTTCAAATCCCAGCCACCACATGGTGGCTCACAACTATCTCGTAACAGGATCTGACACCCTCTCCTGGTGTGTCTGAAGACAGCTACAGTGTACTTACATATAATAATAAATCTTTAAAAAAAAAAAAAGATGATACACTCAGCCTATAATGAAAATGCGTTTTAAATTCTCTGCTTCCTGCTCCTTGAATGGTTTTCAACTGAAAACAACACCCACTCAACTTTGCCTTACAGGAAAGACAGCTTTCCTGTCTTTAGGCTTATTCCACCCTTCAAATTTGCCCGCCCTCCAAACTTTTTTTTAGTATTTTTTTCTGTGAAACAAAAAGGTTGTCGGCTCTTGAAAAACGGAAGGAATTTGGAAGCGCTTTGAGGGGAAAAAAAAAAAGAACCACAGGGAGGATGTGGTAAAAAGGGGGTGGGGGTCTGGGGGTGGAAATCAGATAACAGAGATCACTGAATTCCTGGGGTCAGGGGTCAAGAATTGGAGGGGGGGGCGTTGCAGGCTCCACCCCTTGCAGAGATTATAAATAGGTAGGCTGCAGGCTGTGGATGGTCTTCAAGCCTTCTGCGAGAGCAGCTCCTGAAGACCGGAGGAAAACGTGCGGCCGAGGACCGTGGCCGATACCTCTAGATCTGCCTTAAGACTTGAGAACTAGGTTGGGACCATGGGGACAACGAAGGTAAGAGCCGGTTGTTTTTATTTGCTTGTTTGGGGTCCTCACGGAGGCAGGTCTCAGTGCGGATTGCCACGCTCCCGTTTCTCCTAAGTCACCGAGCCATCCGGACGGAGGCCTTTCCGTATCAACTCCAGCAATTCGATACTAGTGGTACGGTTCTAGGCATCTCCTACCTGCGGAGGATCCTCCCAGACACCTTTCTATCACGTGAAAGTCACCTAAGACGCAGTTTGCCTCTCGGGTGTGTTTGAGGGAGCTGTGATGAGAGCGAAGAGGTTAGGACTTGGCCGCGGGGATGATGAGCGGGTCTCGGGGCCGGCTGGAAGGCTTGGGAAAGCATTAGACCTTGAGAGGACCTGGGGTTGGCTTGGGTTTGCTGTTCAGCATCCCGCCCTGGTCCCTGCGATCCCCGGTACTGTGGAGAGGGGAAGTCCTTACTGTGGTCGTGAGTGCAGGATGTTATTTGTGTTAGTGTGGGCGGAGGAAGCAGTATTTGTAAGGGAGAGGGCATTTCCACGAAGATTAACTTGAAAATAAAGTAATTTAAGAGACCGTGGGGAAAAAAATCAGGATAAAAGAGGGGATGTTTGTAAAGAGGGTTTTAGGACAAGGAAGGGCTTTTAACAGACCGCTTGGAAGGGACAGCACTTACCACTGGGAGGCTGCCGGGAAGGTCAGCTCGCTGGCAGACGCTCCCAGCCTGCCCCCGGGAGTGACCTTAAGAGGAACTTAAGGGCAGGTAAAAAGGTTGTGGCAGGCCAAAGAGATCGGCCTCAGACTCCAGTTTTGAGCTGCCCCTGCCCACTTGCGTGATTTCCCAGCAAGGTGAGACGTCGCCTGCTTTCTCTCTGCTAAAAATGGCTCCTAATATTGTGTTCAAAATGAGCAGACGCTCTGCCCAACTGGGTGGAGAACATATTTAGAGAACAGGAAGACTCTCAAGAGGGCCCAGGATGTTGCTGGTAGGTTGGATAGTCTGTAGAGATAAGAAAAATAAAATCTGGGCATAGCAGCTCACACCTATGATCCCACACTTGAGAGGCTGAGGCAGGAGGATTGAGGAGTTGAATTTGACTTTAACTTGGGATACAGAGTATGGAACCTTGTCTCAAAGAAAACCATAAAGAGGGGAAGGGAAGAAGACTGAAAGTAGAAGTGGGTGTGGGAGAGGAGAGAAAGCAGGAATTCATACTGTTAGTCCCAGTGCCTGGGGGATTCAGATCCCAGGCCCACCATGCTGGTGTGACTATTCCTCAGAGTCTGAGAGACGTGGTTTAACACATAGAGTCTGGCTCTGCCCTCTATGCTTTGAGGGGTTTGGATCTGTTATGTTTTATGTTTTGAGACAAGGTCTCACTGTAGCCCCAGGCTGGCCAAGAACCCACGGCTATCCTCCTGCCTCAGCCTGGTATTGCGGGCATGAGCCACCATAACTCTGCATTCACGGTTCGCTAGTGCGGTCAGGTACCTGTCTCTATCTGGTGAAGTTTTTGGTTGCCTTTTCTTTTTGAGAAATTTAGTTCAGGTGGACTTTGAATACAGGATCCTGTGGCATTGGTCTCATGAGTGCTGGGTTTACAGTTGTGCACTACCCTGGTCCGGCTGGCGAAATGTTTTTAGTTTTTGTTTGTTTGTTTTTTGTTTGCTTATTTATTTATTTATTTATTTATTTATTTATTTATTTATTTTGAGACAGGGTCTCACTGTGTAGCCTGGCTGGCCTGGTACTAGCTATGAAGACCAGGCCTCAGGTACCTCTTTAGGTCTTTCTCTCCAAATGCACCTGAAATCCTGGCATTCTAAGCAAAGGCAGGAGAAATGCCTTAAGATGGACTCCAACCAGGCCTCATTGGAAAGGGGAAGAATGTCCTCAATCAAAAGTTTTTAAGCCTTTCCCCTTGTCTTCTCTCCAGGTGACCCCATCTCTGGTGTTCGCCGTGACTGTTGCCACAATCGGCTCTTTCCAGTTTGGCTACAACACCGGAGTCATCAATGCACCTGAGACAGTGAGTGTCGGGGGTGGGGGGTGCCTAAATGAAAAGGAATAACAAACTTCTTTTAAGTGGGATTTCGAATTTAAGATGCCTGGCTGAGGTGGGGGAGGGCTAAGGCAGGCTGTTCGCTCCTCAAGCTCTGCCCTCTCACCAAGTTGTGGTCGTTTCCTATATTATTCCTTAGGGGTTGCTAAGAACATGGGAAGTCGTGACTGGGTGGGGTGCCCCTTTGAATGTCTGTGCTGCCACCTACTGGATGTTGAGGGTGATGCCCTTTTCAAAGCATGTGCCTTTCCTCCCTCCTATCCCTATTCTGAGGGAACCCCCCCCCACACACACACCCAGTATTTGTCTACTGTTCTCATCCAGATTTAATGGTCTGTCCTCACACTGTGCATTTTTCCATGCAGATCCTAAAGGACTTTCTTAACTACACTTTGGAAGAGCGGTTAGAAGACCTACCAAGCGAGGGGCTGCTGACCACCCTCTGGTCCTTATGTGTGGCCATCTTCTCTGTTGGTGGCATGGTTGGCTCTCTTTCTGTTGGACTCTTTGTCAACCGCTTTGGCAGGTACTGATCAGACTCTGGGCAGGGAATCTGCCTGCCCTGGTTACAGGGAGGCCGGCAGAACACATCGGGTCAGGGGGAGTACGTTCCTGAGGAACCTGTTGATTTATACGTGGGGAAGGCTAGTCCACCCGATCTAGAGGACTGCTGTGTGAGACCTTGGTCTCTGCAGTTCCTAGGCTAGTTTGATTTTGCTAGAGTGGGATCAGCTATGGAGTTCTTTAAGGTCAAAGGTTGCTTCTTCTTCCTCCCCTGTCCCCACCCCCACCCCCGGCAGTCACTGGCTAACTGTGTAGACCAGGCTGGCCTCTTATCAAACTCAGAGGTCCAGCCACCTGACTCTGCTTCCTGGGTGCCATGACACTGAGCCAGAAGCTGTTTTCATTTCTGAATATTTTTGGAGATTTCTCGGAAGTTTTTTTTGTTTTGTTTTGTTTTTTTCCCGAGACAGGGTTTCTCTGTGTAGCCCTGGCTGTCCTGGAACTCACTTTGTAGACCAGGCTGGCCTCGAACTCAGAAATCCTCCTGCCTCTGCCTCCCAAGTGCTGGGATTAAAGGCGTGCGCCACCACCGCCCGGCTTCTCGGAAGTTTTTTAATTATTTTAAAAAAATAAATACTTTTTGTGATCCTCGCCATGTGACTAAATAACTTGATTTCCCTCCCAAAAGAGAAATTGATTGAAGTAATAATGAAATGTCTTAAGGATCATATACCTTCAGAAATGACCGGTAATGGAATCGAAATCCCATAAGACACTCAGCTGGGCGTAGCAGCAGAAGCACACGGTCCTAGCACCCCAGATTCAGGCACGGGGTCATGGGCTGGGGCCAGCCTGGGAGCCATCACCCAGTAGGAAGCAGGAAAGAAACTAAGTCCATGAGATGAACTGTGACCTCCACAAACACTGTAGCACACGCTTTCTGTGGTATATACATCTTGCCACATGCATACACAAAAATTATCTTTAAGTTAAAAACTTAAGTTATCTTTAAGTTAGAATTTATATATTCTAGATACTAAATTGAAATCATGGTGATTAGTAAAGCAAACCTATTGTTGGATGTTTACCTGTTATTTTGGTTTTGTTTTTTAATTTATTTACTTTACGTGAGTACTCTGTAGCTGTCCTCAGACACACCAGAAGAGGGCATCAGATCTCATTACAGATGGTTGTGAGCCGCCATGTGGTTGCTGGGAATTGAACTCAGGACCTCCGGAAGAGCAGTCAGTGCTCTTAAATGCTGAGTCATCTCTCCAGCCCACTATTTTGGTTTTTCAATAGTGTCTCGTGACTCAGACTCACTGTGACTTTTTCCCTTTAGACAAAGAATCTCATCAAGGAAGAAAGTAGAAGAGGAGGGGTTTGGAGTTTTTTGTTTGTTTCTTTTCATTTGTTTGTTTTGTTTTTTTGGGTTTTGTTTTGTTGAGACAAGGTTTCTCTGTGTGGCCATGGCTGTCCTTAGACCAGACTGTCCTTGAGCTCAGAGATCAATCTGCCTCTGCCTCCCAAGTGCTGGGGATCACAACCTTTCCAAAGTTTTTGTTTGTTTGTTTTTTTGTTTTTGTTTTTTGGTTTTGGGGTTTTTTTTAACTCAAGATTTTAAATTATTTTTTTCCCTCTTAATGCAATTTGTGCACCTTGACTGCACACTTAGGATTCCCTAAGGGGACTTTTAGGAATCCCAGTGATGCATCCTACTATAAGACAATTAAGTAGGCCTCTAGGGATGGGAAACGTGTCAACATTCTTCCCCAGCTTCCTTCACAACGAATCTCACGGGCCCGCTGGGCGTGGTGCTAAAGCATCTTAGGAGGCCAAGCCGTTGGATCTGAGTTTTGGGCTAACCAGGGCTGCATGGTGGGACCTTTTCTTTAACTCGCCAGTATCCCACGGCCCTCCTCAGCCACTGAAGATTCTCAGGGCTCGTCTTTTCTGTGTCTTAGCTGTGTCAGCGGTTCTGCTGCCGGCTAGCTTGTAAAGCATTAGTCACACCAGTTTCAGTACTAATTAGTACTAATTAGCCTTTAGCTACTTGACACAGAGCTGATGTTGCCTACTTTTTGGGAATTCAGGAAAATAGAAAAAAAATTGCTCTAAATATCCTACCATCTTTGCAATATGAGTTTTATAATGAAATGTGAGCGTGGTGGCTCAGTACCGAGAAGCATGTGTCACACACAAAGCCGGATGACCTGACGGAAGTCCTCAGAATCCACATGAAGGTGGACAGAGAGAACCAACTCCAGCCAGCCGCAGAGTTGTCCTCTGAGCGCCACATGCGCTCTGTGGCGTACTGGCACCTGGACACACATACACACAAGCATACATAGTACAGAACAAAGAGAAGCCCTGAGGCGGAGCACAGTCCTGAGGAGCTTCCCTCAAATTCCCAAGCCCACAGCCACAAAAGGGGCAGAGATTTAAATGTGCAGAGGCTTCAGAAGGATGAGGAAAGACAGGCAGGGAATCAATCTCTTGTGTTACTAACCACTTTTGCGCTTAACCTTGCAGACGCAACTCTATGCTTCTAGTCAACTTGCTGGCCATCGTTGCGGGCTGCCTTATGGGATTGGCCAAGATAGCGGAGTCTGTCGAAATGCTGATCCTGGGCCGCCTTATTATTGGCATCTTCTGTGGACTATGCACGGGCTTCGTGCCTATGTACATTGGAGAGGTGTCTCCCACTGCCCTTCGGGGTGCATTTGGCACGCTAAACCAGCTGGGCATCGTTGTCGGGATTCTGGTGGCTCAGGTACCCCACAGTTTTACGTATTTAATGGGTGCTAGCTCTGTGTTCCATGAACGAACCGACATACGTGAAGCACTCAATCTAGATCTGGCATGTGTTCAATCGTGTATTTATATGTATATGTTTCAGATATTACTATAGTTCATACAGTACCTAATGATGCAGGCAGGGTCCAAAAAGGAATAGAACCGATTTGTTTTCTCTTTCCTATTTATGGTGAAAGGATAAGTGATTTTTTTTTTAATAGTGTATTTATGGCATAGAGATATCATTGGGGCTAAGCATTCTCTTTGTCTGGATTCAAGATCTTTGGTTTGGACTTTATCCTGGGCTCTGAAGACCTGTGGCCTGGGTTACTGGGCTTAACCATCATTCCAGCTATCCTGCAAAGCGCAGCCCTTCCATTTTGCCCTGAGAGTCCGAGATTCTTGCTCATTAATAGAAAGAAGGAAGACCAAGCTACAGAGAGTAAGTGCCACTTGTATGTCACCTCAGAGCTTGGTTTGGGCTGAGGTTAAGGGTGAGGGTATTGGATGTGTTTCTTGTTGCCTCCCTTTCCTGGATCTCTATGGGCATGAAGAGTTTTCTTATTGTGGACTTTCGATGACATGGGCAGATCTGTGTCTGGGGGACAGGGGATCTGAGGACCTGAAAGAATGGGTGAGCTATATATAGTCTAATGCTGTGTACAACCTTACTTCAGTTTCAGTGTACTTATATACACGGATGTGACAAAGAAGGTTGTTTGAGTTCAGACAAACATGTAAATAAGCACATACTAAATATTAATATCACAGCCCCTTCTCAGATCTTTCTCAGGACAGACCAATTGAAACATAATTCGCTGGCACGTACTATATAGATTATATCTGGGAAATCGTGAAAGTGAGGCGGGACGCCATGTCCAGATTCAGGGCGCACTGAGCAGACTGGGTTCTAGAGCTGTGTCCTGACATCCAACAAGAATAAGCATGCCATATAAAGTGAATGTAAATGCTTGTCACAGGAGGCACAAAGTCACATCCAAGAACATTCCAGGGAACAAAGTGCACTTGAGGTTAAAAGGCCCTCCCCACTGCCCCCAGGCCCCTCTCAGTTCCCCATGGCCTTGTTGGCCAAGGTCATTCTTTTGACCATGTTCTGACACTGATGTGTCAGAACCTGAGAAGGAAGCAGGAAGACAAACAAAGATGGATGCTCGAGGTGCCTGCTGACTGGCAGGAAACAATTTGGTGGCCGGGGCTGGGGAACACACACAGTATCTTGATTCCTTTTGCCTCTTCTCCCCAGTACTCCAGCGGTTGTGGGGCACCCAGGATGTGGTCCAAGAGATCCAGGAGATGAAAGATGAGAGTGTCAGGATGTCACAGGAGAAGCAGGTCACCGTGCTGGAGCTCTTCAGGTCACCCAGCTACTTCCAGCCCCTCCTCATCTCTGTTGTCCTTCAGCTGTCTCAGCAGTTCTCTGGGATCAATGCCGTAAGTATCCGCCACGGCCCCAGCCCGTCCCGGCCCGGAGGCGCCCAGCAATATTTATTCTCCTGAAATCACTCGCTCTTGTAGGCAGGTTGGCGTGTGTCTGTGGAATGTAGTTACTCCAGAAGCTGGCACAGGAGGCTCATTAATTAGTGCCCAGGAAGGTGAGATCAGCGGCAGGGGTAGCGATACAGTAGTAGCAACAGTAAGAACCCCGTGGCAATAGAAAAAGCCAGAAGTGTAGCGGTCCATGTCTATAATTTCAGAGCTCAAGATAAAAAGATCACCCAAATTTGAGGCCAGCCAGGGATAAAAAAAATAAATGATGTAGATAAGTTGGCGGGGTACTTTCCTAGCATGCATGAAGCCCTTTGGTTTGATTGTCAGTACCGTGTAAATCTGGTGTGGTGGGGCCCCATGGCTGCAATCCCAGCACTCAGGAGGTAGGGGCAGGAAGATGAGTTCAAGATCACTCTCAAATATATATTGAGTTGAGGAGACCTTCTCCAAGGCAAAGGGGAGGGGAGGGGCTGGATCTGTTAGTTTGGAAAGCTTCCTGCAGGACTCCTCCTTACCTGCACTCTCCTAAGGAATTTTGACAGAACCCACTCAGATTTCCTTATTTGAAAATGATAGTATAGTCATATATTACTAGAGTAAAAGGAATAATACTGAGCACAGACTGGGGACTGCAGAGCCTGGGGTGGGCGTGACAGCAAGGTTGCAGGTCGCCTTGGGAGTGTGCACCAAACACAGCTCCTGGCTGCCTAACCCCAGTCCTGGCCAAAACACTACAAACACATAGTGCAAGCTGCCCCTGTCCCATCTCGCTGAATTCATTACTGGACTAACTCCCACTTTACTCAGTGAGAGAGTTTGGCTTGGGTATACTCTACCCCAAACCTGCAGGGTGGTATTTTCTTGAGTCTCTTATGAAAGTGGCCTGGACTTACTTATTTCTTAAAAGGTAAAACCAGCTGGACATAGTGAGTCGCACCTTTAATCCCAGCACGGGGAAGGTCTACAGAGTGAGCTCTAGGAAAACCAAGACTACACAGAGAGGGCTTGTCTCAAAATCAACAACAACAAAAAGGGAAATCCAGTATGCTTAGAAGTTCAGTTGTGGGAAGTGATGTTTCCCTCGTTTTGCTTCTTGTCTGACAGGGTTTAGGGTTAAAGCCAGTCCCACGCCACTTGTGCTCTGTTATTGAGCCTCAGTGTTTGTCAGTGTGTGGTGGTTTTTCCTTTTTCCTCTCTTTTGTGCTGATGTTTGAGATGGGGGTCTCACTCTATAGACCAGTCTGGCTTGAACTCACAGAGTCTCTAGCCTCTGCCTCCTGGGTGTTGGGATTAAAGGTGTGTGCCACCATGCCATGAATAATAATCTTAAAAAGGATCTAGAGAGGGGCTGGAGAGATGGCTCAGCGGTTAAGAGCACTGTGTGCTCTTCTGAAGGTCCTGAGTTCAAATCCCAGCAACCACATGGTGGCTCACAACCATCCGTAATGAGATCTGATGCCCTCTTCTGGTGTGTCTGAAGATAGCTACAGTGTACTTTACATATAATAATAAATAAATCTTTAAAAAAAAAAGGATCTAGAGGCAAAGGGGCCAGTGGTGAGACACACATCTGTAATCTTAACTAGGGAGGGTAAATCAAACAGGAGGATTAGGAGCTAAAGGCCATCTTGGGCTAGGTAGTGAAGAGAGAGAGAGAGAGAGAGAGAGAGAGAGAGAGAGACTAAGACTTAGGTGTCTAATTAGCAAAGTAGACTTAAGAAAGTGATGGAGCTGCTGGGTATGCATGGCGACACCGTCTTGTAATCCCTGCACTGGAGAGGCAGAGTAACACCTGTTATACCTCTACTCCTACCCCACCCCATCCCCCCCAAAGAAGAAAGTTTAATGAAGAGTGAGGCTGAGCCTTAGCAGGAAACAGCTGAACAATGGGGAGTACAGGTCATGTGCTGGCCAAGGACGCCAGGGTTCATTCCTGGGGTGCAGTCCGTGATGGATGCTCTTCTGTTTCCCTCTAGGTATTCTATTACTCAACAGGAATCTTCTCGGATGCGGGTGTCCAGGAGCCGATCTATGCCACGATTGGGGCGGGTGTGGTTAATACTATCTTCACTGTAGTTTCTGTAAGTTGGATAGTTTGGATGGGGGGTGGGGATGAGAGAAACAAGAATGCTTCCTTCAAGTGTTCAAATATAGAATGTCTGTCTTTCAACTTCTCACATCTAGTTAAAACCATTTTATTGCTTTCCCCTGGGAGAAATAATATTGGTTGATGAGTGTAAGTAATCTTCACTCACCCAGCAAATATAGAACGGGTGGGAAAGGGGAAGTGCAGACAGATTAGGTGTGCCTACAGACAGGGTAAGGCAGTAGCGGCCTGTATGCGGTGTGTTCATGGAGTCAGCAATGTCTTGCCTTCTAGCTGTTCCTGGTGGAGAGGGCAGGGAGGAGAACCCTGCACATGATTGGCCTGGGAGGCATGGCTGTGTGTTCCATTTTAATGACGATTTCCTTGTTACTAAAGGTGAGTGCTCTTTGATGGAGGAAGGGACGGGGTTGGTGAGGTTATAGTTCACTCTCTGTGGCAGGGGCCATAATTGACCATCAAGATCCTCAATAAAGTCAAATTGAGATTTCTAAAGGTTTTATTGAAGGTATACCTTTAGAGATAGATAAATGGGTACCATTGCAACACATGCAATCTCGATTGTAAGATTTCATCATTGAATTCAGTTCTAAGGTAAGGACGTAAGTAGCCTAGGGTGGCCTTGAATTCCTAATCTTCCAGCTGCTTTGTACCTACCACGTGCGTCTGGGGCACCTGAGCAGTGTCCTCAGGCTTGATGACAAGCACCTTTATCTGCTGAGCCATCTCGCAAGCCCTATCTAATTTAATTCCTAACAGTCATCTGGAAGGCCAGACATTGGCTGTAACAGAAGTCACACTGTTGAGGTAGTTCCATTTTACAGCTGTCGACCTGGTCTTGGTACAGAGTGAGAAGGGTGAGGTCCTATAGCTTAGTTTCAGAAGCGCCAGGCTTTACTCACAGCTCCAAAAACGGATGCTACTTCGTGCTGCATTTAAACGAACCTCGATTTCCTTCTCTCTCTTGCAGGATGAATATGAGGCCATGAGCTTTGTCTGCATTGTGGCTATCCTGGTCTACGTTGCCTTCTTTGAGATTGGACCTGGCCCCATTCCCTGGTTCATTGTGGCTGAACTCTTCAGCCAGGGCCCCCGCCCAGCTGCCATTGCAGTGGCTGGCTGTTGCAACTGGACCTCCAACTTTTTGGTTGGAATGTTCTTCCCCTCAGCTGCAGTAAGTAAATTTAAAGCTAAGCATGGTCTCTCACAAACCAGCCGGCTTAAGATTCGCCTTCATGATAGGCACGCTCCAGGGGAAATTATTGTGTTGAGCACCGTAAATCAGAATGGCTGTTTCATTCTCAAGAAAACAAGAGAGAGGAGGGATGAACCAGGCACAGGGCTCATGGTTGCCATCCCAGCACTTGGGAAGCTGTGGCCAGAGGGTTGGCCAACCTGGGCTACAATTGAGACCCTGTATCAAAACAACAAAAAATTAAAGAGGAAGACCTGGAAACTTTAAGGACCTGAGATGGTGTAGGAACACAAGAACGACAGTACCAACTACCCAGATTCCTCAGACCAGTATTGAAATCACCACTTCAGTCAGCACTGAGAACCAACTGCTCCTTAGTGCTCCTAAATGCTAGGTAGTCTTCAAGATTTCCTGTTAGAAAATGACCTGGAGCTGATTGGTTATATAAACCATTTCCAATTCCCATGAGTCTTCCTACACATCTGTATTTTACACATTGTGGATCAGATATCTGAATATCACAAATCCCTGCAAGGACCAGAAGTGGTGACACATTTTATTTTTAATGATTATTCTCTTACGTGTTTTTATGTCTGTGTACCACTCGTGTGACTGGGTGCCAGGCCATTAGGAATGAGCTGCCCTATGGATGCTGGGAGTGACAGAGCCTGGGTCCTCTGGAAGAGCAAGCCAATTATCTTAACCACTGAGACATCTCTCCAGCCCCAGCACTCAGGAGGCAGAGGCAGATGGATTTCTTGAGTTCAAGGGCAGTATTGTCTCCTAGTGAGTTCCAGGACAGCCAGAGCTAGAAAGTGAGACCCTGTCTCAAAAACCAGAAACAAAGCCAAACAGAAATCCGCTGGAAGTGTTTGGAAGCAGCTAGTTTTGGTGACTAGAAAAAAGAGTGACTGGGCTGGAGAGAAGATAACTGAGCGGTTAAAAGCACTGACTGCTCTTCAGAAGGTCCTAGGTTCAAATCCCAGCGACCACACAGTGGCTCACAATCATCCATAATGAGATCTGATGCCCTCTTCTAGTGTGTCTGAAGACAGCTACGGTGTACTTATTTATAATAATAAATACATCTTTAAGACAAAAAAAAAGAAAGAAAAAAGAGAGGCTCCCCTCACATTTATGAACACTTAAATTGGTACCTTTGTGTGAAACAGTCAACCGCTCATGAACAGTCCTGTTTTTCCTGTCTCCTAGGCCTACTTGGGACCCTACGTTTTTATCATCTTCGCTGCCTTCCTCATTTTCTTCCTCATCTTCACCTTCTTCAAAGTCCCGGAGACCAAAGGGAGGACTTTCGAGGATATTGCCCGGGCCTTCGAGGGGCAGGTGCAGTCTGGGAAAAGCTCTGCCGGCATGGAGTTGAACAGCATGGAGCCTGTCAAGGAGACCCCTGGCAACGCCTGAGCCGGACCTCCTCCTTCACCTCCCTCCACTGTGGAAAGCAACCTCCCCTGAAGTGGGGAGACCTCATCAGGATGAACCAGGACTGCTTCTGAACGCTGCTATTCTCACCCCACACACTCCATGAAAACTCAGCTGCACCCAATGCTGGGGTTGGTCGGATCACCAGTGGCTTTTAAGTGTTTGATTTGGGGGATATTTCTCTTGTAATCAGGAAAGACCAAGTAAGCCTACGTTTATGTCGGGAGGGAAGGGGCCGCAGCTCCCCTTAGGTTCTAAAACCCACTCACTAGGACAACTTGGGAGTAGGAGTGGGGCGCAGCAAACCCACCCCACCCCACCCTCCCCCTTAGCCTGCCCGGAAACATCTTCATACCCAGTGTGGAGGGCCCTGGGAATTGAACAAGAGAGCCCTCCTCACTTGATAGAGCTCTGCACAGCAAAGTAACTTGAGTTTTATTTATTTTATCTTCAGGTTGAATTGCATAAATATTTATTTTTTTAAGTGTAATTTTACCAAATAATGAGACAGTAACAAAATTGAGGTTGGAGGGAGGTGTTTAAAGAGAGGTTCTGGAGGAAAGAAAGTTTGGTGCTGGAGAGAGAGAAAAGGGTACAGCAGGGAGGATGGATATTTGTTACCGGTGGCCTGTGAGTCACCTCCTTTGTAGACAGAGGGACAATGTCCCTTGTTATTTCTCAGAAGAGCGAGTGCCTGTACTAAAAGGCTCATGGCTTTCTGTGGGCCTTTTCTTTTAAGATTATAGTTTTTATGTAGTGTTACTAAAATCTAGACTTGTTACTAAAGTGGGCTTTGTAGTTAGTGGTATTGATGGATTTTTTTTTTTTATGTTACATGGAGTCCAGAAAAGGTAGGGCTCACCGCAAGCCTTTCCTTTCCCTGGACCAAACACCCTCTCTGTCCTGTGAGCTCGATTTTTCTTTTTCCGTCACTCGCTCACTCCCTCCCATCACCAAACCGGGGAGCGAGCCATACGGTTGAGAGACACAGAGAGTAGTTCTTGAGAGGCATTTAATATTTTTTTTTCAACTTGGTTTTTTTAAGAGATTTTACATGTTGGTTTGTTTTATTTTGGTTTAAAGGGATTCATAGCTAACTTGGATTTTGTTACCTCAGCTCTGGGAGAGGAGTTTTGCTGAATGACTATTCATTACCTGGAGTACATGTTGCTCTGGAACCCTGTGCTATTGTATTGTGCTACATGCCCAGGGGGCCTTGACTCTGCTACACACATTAGAGATAGTGTGAGTAAATGTGCAGTGTGGTCCCCGCATGAGGACATGAATGTCTGTGCGCTGTCACTTGGCTCTGGGTGTGAAGTCCCTGCTTCCCTGGCTCCCGTAGCTTTCTTTTTTTGATCGACTGTTGGAACTCAACCCTGTGTCCAGAAGCAGGGCTGCCTGTGCTGGATGAAGGTTGCACCCAGAATGAGATGCCACTCGTTGGGTTCCCTGCCCCCGTTGGAGACGGGTGCTTCCTGGAGGTCTGAGGATGCTAGGAGGCACAATGGACAGGTGTGAGGTCAGGGCTGTGGCTCCTGAAGACCCAGTTGTGGGCAGAGAGAGACTTTATTTAAAGGGAGTTAAGAAACATGGCAGCATAGTGGTACGTTAAGAGCATTGCCAAGATTCCCTCCTGCCATAGGTCAAGCAGACTCTTCCCAACCATCCCCTCCTCCACTTCCATAGACGGAGACTACCCTGATGGCCCTCACCCCTTTTCCATAGGTCACTGGATCCCACTGTCTTCCTCGGTGCTTACACGTTTCAGACCCTTTAGGCAAACCCTTGCATAGAGCGGTATCTCACTCACCACTCCCTGTGGCCATTGAGAGTTTGGATTTAAAAACTCCCATTGTTGTGGAAAGGGGCTTTGCTGGGAAAGGGGACTCTTCTAACTTAACCTGCTCCTCTGAGAGTAGACAGCAATGCTGGGTGGAGTTCTTACATTTGCCATGGCCATCTTGTGAATATCTTCATATATACTTTCTATTAATGTTACTGTAATTTGTTTTGAAATAAAACTTCTGAATGTATGTCTCATGTCACAAGCTTATTTTTTTCCCCTCTTGTTCTTTCTCATTGGGCTTTAAAAAAAGAAAAAAAAAAACCTTTAAGTCCTGGCTGTGGGGCTAAGAACATAGCTCAGTTGGTAGAGTATCCTTTGGGCTCAGCGTCTTGGGTTCAACCCGCACACCCTCAGCACTGCACAAACCAGGTTCTAGAGCTTACTTGTAACCCAAAGCACTCCTGGGGCAGAGACAAGTACACAGATGGGGTGTGACCACCACTCTCCTAGAGATGTACAGGCCACTCTACTCGCCTGTAGCGCGATCCCTTCCAGTGCAGAGTTGCTGCCTTTGGGTTGGTTTGCCTTTTGTTTCCAGCCCTTGTTCCTATAAAACCCACCTAATGCACGCATTCCCACCACACACCCTCATCTGTTAGTGCTGACTGTGGGCTACAAATACTGACTGGGTCTCTCCCTGGCTTGGAGCCCCTAGGAGTAAGGATTAAAGGGGTGCGCCACTGTGCCCAGTGGACTCCGTTGATTTTTGGAGGGGTCATGCTGGTCTAAGTTCATTACGTGGACCAAGCTGGCTGCCTGGAACCTGGCAATCCTGCCTCTGCCTTTTCAGTGCTGGAATTAGAGGAGTGTGCCCCTACGCTTGGCTTTCAGCTATACAAATAAAGACTTCCTGATTTCAGAACTTTCCTTACATTGTGGTTCTGTGGGTGAGAGGATGATGGGTCCCTCCCTACCTATCAGAAAAGCTTAGCTGCACCTGGGAGCTGGTGCATGACTTTAATCCCAGCACACAGGGCAGGGGTAAGCAGATCTCTGAATCTGAGTCCAGTCTCCAGCCTGGTCTACAAAGTGGTTCCAAGACCGCCAGGGCTACTCAGAGAAACCATGTCTCAAAATAAATTAATAAATAGAATTCTGGCCGGGCAGTGGTGGCGCACGCCTTTAATCCCAGCACTTGGGAGGCAGAGGCAGGTGAATTTCTGAGTTCGAGGCTAGCCTGGTCTACATAGTGAGTTCCAGGACAGCCAGGGCTACACAGAGAAACCCTGTCTTGAAAAAAAACAAAAAAGAAAAACAAAAAGAAAAAAATTAAAAAAAAATAAATAGAATTCTGTGTCCTATCATCCTTATTTGAACCTACCACATATATGAGAACTACAATGTATTAGTTAGGGTTCTCTAGAGCAACAGAAAATAGAATGCATCACTATAAATAGAAAGGGGGCTAATTAGAATGACTTAAAGGTCATTCTAGCTAAGGCCAGCTAATCCTAAATGGCTGGCTGTGAACAGAAAGTCCTAAACTCCAGCAGTTGCTAATAGACTAAACAAGGCTGGATATCTCCAAGGATCTTCTGTATATGCTGAATTCCCTAAGATTTAGGTTGTAAAGCCAGTAAAGGAACAGATGTATGTGCTGGCAAGGCGAGGACAAGCAAGCAATAAGCAAAAACTTCCTTCTTCCTTGTCCTTATATAGTTTTCCAGCAGAAGGTGTGGCCCAGATTGATTTTGTAACTTCCTGCCTCAAGATGAGGCTGTAGGCTGGGCAGTGGTGGCACATGCCTTTCATCACAGCACTCAGGAGGAAGAGGGCAGGTGGATTTTTTCAAGTTCAAGGCCAGCTCAGTCTACAGTGTGAATTCCATAACAACCAGAGCTATACAAGAGAAACCTTGTTTTGAATAAAATAAAATTATGGTGGGGCTTGTGAAATGTCTCAGATGTTAAGACCACCGGCTGCTCTTTCAGAGACCTAAGTTTCAATTCTCAGCACCCACATGATAGCTCACAACTGTAACTCCAGTTCCAGAACTGACCCCCTCATACAGACATACGTGCAGGCAAAACACCAACACACACAAAATAAGAATAAATCATTAAAAATGTTTTAAAAGCTGGGCATGGTGGTACAAGCCATTAATCTAAGCACTTGGGTTGAAGAGGGCCAGCAGATCTCTGAGTTTGAGGGCATCCTATTCTACAGATTGAGTTCCAAGACCACAAGGTTACCTAGGGAAAGCCTGTCTCAAAATAACAGAACAAACAAATGAAAACGCTTAAACAAAAAACATAGATGAAGGCAGCATCCCTGCCCTACCTCCCTGGTATAACTGAAGCCATTTTGATTCGGGCCTGCCAGGCATACCATATTGCTTTCACAAAATGCAGCTTGGTTATAAGTACAGAAAAATAGTTTGGCTCAGAGTGAGGTCGAGTTGACTATATATCCTGCTATGCTCAAAGGTTTGTTATGTTTCGAGGACTGTTCTTGGAAATTTCCCAGCTGTAGCCTTTGCTCGGGGCCAACCACTCTGCAACCTCCTCTGTGTCTGCTCATGAGCTCATTATGGCTTCTTCCCTATATAAACTGACTCTGGACCATGTCCACGGTTGGTTGCAGCCTCCAGCCCCCACATCTGAGCTGTGTTGCTGATTGATCAGTCTCGGGTTGCACGTTCAATAAACCATCCCTAGCCGGGCGGTGGTGGCGCACGCCTTTAATCCCAGCACTTGGGAGGCAGAGGCAGGCGGATTTCTGAGTTCGAGGCCAGCCTGGTCTACAGAGCGAGTTCCAGGACAGCCAGGGCTACACAGAGAAACCCTGCCTCAAAAAACCAAAAAAAAAAAAAAAAAAAAACCATCCCTGTCTAACTGAGCTTGATGTTTGTGGGGTGACTCCCGGACCCTAACAAAACAAAGAGGGCAGAACAATAATTTCTCTACTTTTACAGCCAAAGCAAGAAGGAAAAAGTTAAGTCGGGAGGATTAAATGACAATGATCTAAGGATTGTTAAAAAAAAAAAGGAAATCAGGACTGGAGAGATGTCTCAGAGGTTAAGAGCACTGACTGCTCTTCCAGAGGTCCTGCGTTCAATTCCCAGCACCCACATGGTGGCTCACAACCCTCTGTAATGGGACCTGATGCCCTCTTCTGATGCATAGGTGTACGTGCAGAGTGTTCACATACTTAAAATATTTTTTAAAAAAGATCTGTAAAAGTAATGTGTCCTCCATTTCTGGATTGTAGTTCATTCCAGATGTAACCAAGTTGACCACCAGGAATAACCATCACAACATGCAATATAGCACAATGTTTGAGAGTCGGGGCCTTGGGCAGTTCTCCAGCCCTTTAAATGAAAGTAAAAATTGTTCCCACACTGGAACATACAGGAACTAAGATCAATCGTCACGAGAGAAGGAAGGCTTCTGGACACTCAGCGTGGGAGTTTAGCCTTCTGGTGCTTAGCAGAAAGGTGGGGCCTACTCATAAGTGGCTAACACTAGAAAGCTTACCGGGAAAGTATGCTGCAGAAGAAATCTAATATCCTTGTAAATCCAGAAGCAGGAGCCTTCAGAAGAGCAGAATCACACTGACATCTACAAAGAGGTGATGTTTGCGCATGGGAGTTAAACATTAACTATCTTTGCTGCTAATTGAATTTTTATCTTATCGTCTGAATCAGATATGTTTTCATTACGGAGTGACTGATTTCCTCACAGTGAAAAGATTTGCCACTGGACTCAGCTGTGTGGGGATAATGAGTGGTTTTGTCTCCTTAGTGATTATTCTTGCCTTTTCCTTTGTGTGTATGTGTATTTTATGTATCTCAAGCTGGCCTCAAATTAGATATGCCGCAAAGAATACCTTTGAACCCTTGCCTTTTCTGCTTCTATCTCCCAAATGGCCTTACAGGTAACAGAACCAGTATTTTATGTGTCATATGTGTGTATGTATATGTACATACAATATACATATATGTACTTTACACACACATATATGTTTACATACATTTATACATACATACATGCAGGCATGAAGGCATGCAAGCAAAATGCTCATACATAGAAAATAAAAATGACTTTTTTATTTAAGATTTTTTTTTCTGTTAAGCTTTCTCATTCCTTTCTCCCCTTTGAGCTCTCTATTTGACTCTTGAGAAGACCCTTTAGTTCACCAAGTGTGTCTGTCTAGCCCATCCTTGTCACTGATTGCCACCTGACATGCAGTTGAAGAATATGTGGGTATCTCTTCTCCTTTTATTAGCCATGAAGTTACAGCTGGAAGACAATTTAGAGACTGGTGAGGCCAATGCAACAAGGGACCAGTAGGGGGAGATGCGATCCTCCAGTAAGTTTAAGATCCCTTCTGGGGCGTGGTCCAAGGCCAGACAGTTTGGTCTGGTTTGGGGATGTAGATTTCAGGATTGGAGGTATAGTTTCAGGGACGAGAGAGCATGTGTGGGGCCCTGGGTTCCAGACCCAATTCTGCAATAGGAACTTAAGCTAATTTCACCTTTGAAACTGTTCATGGAAGCTGAGGACAGGGACTAACACCTGTAGTCTTGGCTACTGGAAAGATAGAGTCAGGAGGCTCCCTTGAGCTCCGACATAAAGGACCAACCAAGGCAATAAAGTGAGACCCCATAACTTCTCTTATTCTATCCATGGTTGATTTAGCAGACACTTTAGGTGGCCTTGGTGACACAGGCCTTTAATTCCAGCACTAGAGAGGCAGAGGCCGGCATATCTCTGTGAGTTCAAGGCCACAGTGAGTTCCAGGACAGCCAAAAGCAACAAAATAACAAGGAGAAAAGAGGAAATCCAGGTAGCTGAGCAGAACATTGATTAAAGATGGTTGCTGTGTTTGAGGAGTTACTGTTACCATGATGACATTTAGTTACTTTGGGAAGTCAGGGAGAGGTATATGCTACTGCCTGTGTGCAGAGGTCAGAGGGCAGCTCTGTGGAGCTTTTCCTCTCTTTCCACCTTGTGGACCCAAGAGATTGGACTCAAGTCAACAAGCTAGGCTCGTGGCAAGCACTTCCACTCACTGAGATGCCGTGAAGGCCCAGTCTTTGGGTTTTGTTGTGTTTGAGGCAGGATCTCACCATGCAGCCCTGGTTAGCCTGAAACTCACTATTCAGAGCAAATAGGCCTTGAACTCACTGGCATTCGCTTTCCTGCTTCTGTCTCCTTAGCGCTGGGACTACAGATGCTGCTACGATGCCTGTCCAAAGATTAGGGGGTTTTTCTTTTTTTTTTCTTTTCTTTTTTTTTTCTGTTCTTCTCAGCTTAAAGCAATGAAAGCCATAAAATATTACAGAAAATTAAAAGAGACAATCAGGGCTGGAGAGATGGCTCAGCGGTTAAGAGCACTGACTGCTCTTCCAGAGGTCCTTAGTTCAATTCCCAGCAATCACATGGTGGCTCACAACCATTTTTAATGGGATCCAATATGCCCTCTTCTGGTGTGTCTGAAGACAGCAGCAGTGTACTCATATACATAAAATAAATAAATCTTTGAGAGAGAGAGAGAGAGAGAGAGAGAGAGAGAGAGAGTCACTCTTGTACTGTTACTATCTCCCCCTAAACCCCAACTGTCCTTTTTACTGATACAGATGGAGATGGTTTACTCGGAAAATAAAAATGGCTAGTGAGCTTCATGGACGCTCTAAAGCCTCTGTGTTGTCTTCACCACCATCTTTTGTAGGTAGTTTTTCTGTAATTTATATTATTTAGCAATTAATTGTGTGTATGTGCATGTTGGTGTGAGTATCGAATATAGGCAGCCATGCACAGGTGCCTAAGCGAGCCGAAGGCAGAGCTACAGTGGTGTGAAGCCAGCTGCCCTGGCTGCAGGGAACTGACCCAATCCTCTGGGAGAGCAGAGAGTGCCTTTAACTGCTGAGCCATTCCTCCAGCACCTAAGTAATTTATTGATTTTTAACGTATCGTAATAAGTCACCTTAAGAGCTTAAAACAGTCGCCAAAAAAATTAGGAAAGGTGTGAATCCAAATGAAAGCTTTCCCTTCCCCCTCCCCCCAGACTCTCTGAGCCTACAAGTTATCTTGATAAGAAAGAAAGTGAAAAGAAAACTAATCCACAGGTCACCCTGCCTTTCCCCACTTTTCTTTCCTTAGAAACTCTTGCTTTCTCGGTCTCTCCTCCCAAAACGAGGGAGGGTGTTATTCAAGTTTATGTCTAGGTGTAAAAGTTAAATCTACCTTGATTTTCTGGTTTTTATAGTCCTTTCCTTTTTAAACCCAAGAGAACAAATGTTAATCCCAAAGATGGGAGAAGAAAGACCACTAACACAAACCATCGTGGCTAAATTAATCTTTTTTTAAAAAAGAATTTCATATATATGAATTTATTTATTTATTATATTTATCTGAGTACACTGTCACTGTCTTCAGACACACCAAAAGAGGGCATCGGATCCCATTACAAATGGTTGTGAGCCACCTTGTAGTTTCTGGAAATTGAACTCATGACCTCTGGAAGAGCAGTCAGTGCTCTTAACCACTGAGCTATCTCTCCAGCCAAATTAATCTAATCAAGCTTGTTTTACTCATGTACATAGGCTGGCCAGTTCATGGTGTACCTCTAAATAAAGCTTGCTTTAATCAGGCAGTCATGGAATTGGTTTTTTCCTCAGGTCTAACACCTGGATCGAATTTGCCTTGGTCTTCGGAATTGAACAGTACAAACTACAAGCTCAGAAGCACAGACCTTGCTCTGCCACTGAGTCCCAAGGGCTTGCTCCTCTGGGTGGAGGAAAAGGTTAATTCTGCTGTGAATAAACCTGGTCTTCAGAAAACCCGGTGACAGTGGCGAGAAAACAGTTCCTGGTGGTGAACTACAAAGAGAATGCGGACAGTTGCCAGACAGAGGAGGGAGAGGGCCCCTAGCAGGAGAAAAAGAGAATTTGTTAAATAAAGAAGTCAGCTGGGGTCCTGCAACAGCTCTGGACTTCGGAGTCAGTTGACTACAGCATTTGAATAGGTCCCTTGGTGGGAGCCTGAAGCAAAAAGTGTAGGAAAGTCACAGCTGGGGAGGCCTCTCAACTATCCCCACTCTTGGGTGATTGGTGTGATCTTTTAGACTCTGAAAAAGGTAAAATCAAAGATGAGATTCTCTCACCAAGGACTGTGAGTGTTGTTCAATAGTAAAGCATTTACCCAAGGTCTACGAGTCCCTGGATTTGATTCCTGAGACCACACACACACACACACACACACACACACACACACACACACACACACATTTTAGAATCCTATCAATGAAATCCCTGAGATTTGACAAAGGGTGGTCTCTGTGTAAGGGTAGTTAGGGTTTGTGAGTTGGTGATGACCTATCTCCCTCTCAGACACACCAGCCATCTCCACTGATGCCAAAGGACAGAAAGCGGAAGATGAGAATTCTAGATGGAATTAGTCAGGGCTTTGCCGGAGAACCTGTCCTAGCCTTTCTGATAATGTGCCCTCTGTGGCACAATGAGGGACAATTTTCCTGACTGCCAAAGCAACCTTCTCCTTAGCTGAGCAGCAGCTACGGAACCTACTCGGGCTGGAATGGGTACCCCTGTGAGCGGTCACGGGTGACTGGTGTGAGTGACAGTTACTAGGTGTCGCTTGCTTCTTCTGTGTTATGCTTTAGCTAAGTCTAATAAAACTGACCAACAGCTACTATAACATCTATAATTAATGCATTAGGAGTTATATAAACTTAATTTCCTTACCCAAAAGTAAGTTTACACACAACTACACGATATATATATATATATATATATATATATATATAGTCTTTTGTCTTTTCAGCACATTTAAATCTTCTCCAACTCACTCTTAAACCCCAAACTCACTTCTGAACCCACGCATTCTTTCAGTCTCCTGTGATAACACTTGACATCTCCCCCCACCAAGTAGGTTGGGAGTTAAGCTCAGGAGAAGCAGAGGAATGGGTCTGGAATCAGGAAGTCCCAGATTAATCTCCACTGTGACACAACAAGAGACTGGTTCCTCCTCTTTCCCAGAAGCACTAGATGTGACCTCAGGGACTCTCTCCACAAGTTCTAATTCACAGGAATAGAAACCACTCTCCCAGCTTATTTATTCTTCCAGAGAACTGGAGCTTTTTTCCCAGCAGCCATGTCAGGTGGCTTCATGTAACTTCAGTCTCCAGGGGATCTAATGCTTCAGGCCTCCTCAGGGCTCATGCCCACACTAAAACATCCATTTCTTATTCATTGCTATCCAATTCTGGACTGTGGGTGCAGTGTAACCAGCCGACCTCCTGCTCTGGTTACCACACCATTCCCACTGTTGTGGTATAACCCTCCCATACTGTAAACCAAAAGAAACCCATTTTCCCTTAAGATTAGTCTGGACTGAATTAGACTCTCCCCCTCACATATGGAAGAAAAAAAAAGTACATTGACCCCATTGGACAAAAGACAAGACCACCAAAGGTACAATTAGTGTTTTATTTTACTTAAACTAGTCCAGCAGGCATTGGTTCACCATGGTAAAGTCAAATATAAACATCTTTCTGCAGATATTAACATAGAAGTTACTCTTGGTAGAACTCCAAAGACATGGAGAAAGTCAAAGCACCTTAACAGGTGAAATCTTTTATTGAGACTTTAGTTTTATTATTTTGTTGAGATGCTGTCTTACTATTTAAACATAGTACAGGCTGGTCTTGAACTTATATATCTGAGCTACCCTCAAACTCGTGATCTTTCTGTCTCATCCTTGACAGCAGCCACCATATTTGAATCTTTATACTTTGTATACTTTTAAACCTCATCTCTCAAAAGACACAGTGTACATGAAGACCCAAGTTTCTAAAAAAAAAAAGACTAGTGTGGGTGGGTGTTGGAGTACTTGTTTGGGGGAGGAGAGGTTCTCACTGTCTCCAAAGCCCATAGTTAACACTAAAAAAGGAACATGTTCAGAACTAAGACAAATACACCAACATGGAGTCGTAAAGAGACCTCAGTGGTTGAGTTGGTGCCCAGCATGTTCAAAGTTCTGGGTTTGCTCTCTGGCACCAAAAGAATAAAAATAAAAATATTCCAGGTGGTGGTGCTATATCGCCTTCAGCCCCAGCATTCAGGAGGCAAAGGTAAGAAGCAGATCTCTGAGTTCGAGGCCAGGCTGGTCTACAGAGCTAGTTCCAGGACAACCAGAGCTACAGAGAAACCTTGTGTTGATAAACAACAACAACAACAACAACAAAAAACCCAAACAAAAACAAAAAACAACAACAAAAAACAAATAAAAAAACAATATGGCTGGAGAGATAGCTCGGCATTTGAGAGCACTGCTTGTTTGATTGTTTTGGTTTTTTGAGACAGGGTTTCTCTGTGTAGCCCTGGCTGTCCTGGAACTCACTCTGTAGACCAGGCTGACCTTGAACTCAGAAATCTACCTGCCTCTGCCTCCCAAGTGCTGGGATTAAAGGCGTGCGCCACCACCGCCCGGCTATTTTTTTGTTTGTTTGGTTGGTTGGTTGGTTGAGAGCACTGACTGCTCTTCCAGAGGTCCTGCGTTCCATTCCTAGCAGCCATATGGTGGCTTACAACCATCTGTGATGAGATCTGACACCCTCTTCTGGTGTGTGTATGAAGACAGCTACAGTGTAGTCATATAAATAAAAATGAATAAATCTTAAAAACAAAATAAAAACAAAAACAAAAACAATATGAAAATCTTTAGAAAAATCTTTAGTCCCAGCAGTCAGGAGGCAAAGGTAGGCAGATCTCTGAGTCTGAGGCCAGCCTGGTCTACAGAGCTAGTAGTTCCAGGACAGCCAGAGCTACAGAGATACCCTGTCTTGATAAACAAATAAAAAACAAAAACAAAAAAAAACCCAAATAATAATTAAAAAATATAAACAATATAAAAATCTTTGGAGGAAGGAAGGGACCTGGCCTTGCCCTGACTTTAAGCCCAGTTGTGTAAGCCTCATATTTCTTCTGGTGGATTCACAGACTAGTTCAGGAATAATTCCAAGGCTTGTGGGGTGCTAAAATGCGCATGGTTTTCCCTAGCAGCTTCCAAATTTGCCTCCAAATCACTGGCAGAGTAGTTTTGCTGCAACTGCACGTAAGGCTGCAGAGAGTCCTCCCCGAAGTTGTGGAGCGGAGCAGTGTTCCAAGTCTGGCTGTTCCAGGCTTGAGTACACCAGGACTGAGTGGTCCACGCCTGGTTGTTCCAAGTCGGGTTGGTCCAGGTCTGGTTGTTCCAAGTTGGGTTGGTCCAAGTCTGGCTGCCCCACATTGGAAGGCTTCCAGATGCGTTCACCAGATAGCCCTGGGGATAGCTGCAATGGATGCTGGGATACTCCACTGGTGCTGAGCCCTTCTGAAAGAGGTGATTAACACAATGAGTGAAAAAGGAAATCTAAAAGTTGTAAACTGCAGAGATATGAAAAGATTTAGCATGGTGGCACATGCCCTTAATCCCAGCACTGACTGCCAGGGCTACATAGAGGGACCCTGCCTCAAAGAACAGAAGATCACAAGAAAGAGTGAATGGGGACGCCGGGCAGTGAGTGGTGGCGCACACCTTTAATCCCAGTACTTGGGAGGCAGAGGCAGGTAGATTTCCGAGTTCGAGGCCTGTCTGGTCTACAGAGTGAGTTCCAGGACGGCCATGGCTTTACAGAGAAACCCTATCTCAAGTGCATGGTGGAAGAGGAAGGGAGGGCATGGGAAAGGGACCAGACTGATGGACACAGATGGATCAGGGAGGCACTGAGAAGCAAAGTCAGAGCCACTGACTGCTCTTAAAGGAAATGTGGGATCCATACCCAACAGCCATAGGTCAGCCACACATGCATACAGACACATAAAATAACACATGCAGACACACATAAAATAAGATGGAGCGGGAAAAGGAATGCGTGGAAAATGTCTTGTTACCTGAGTCAGACCGTTGCTAGTCTTCAACCATTGGTTTTTCTGCCACCGCTTGCACTTCATTCTTTGGTTTTGGAACCAGGTCTTAACCTGCAGAGTGACAGGACATTCGAACAAGCTAAGACATACAGAACGCAGGCAGGAGCACTGGCTGCTTCTCCAGAGTAGCCGGGTTCAATCCCCCCCCCCCAGCGACGCGGTAGCCCCTAGCCATTTATAACTCTAGTCCCAGGAGGCCTGATGCCCTCTTCTGGGCCCCCTGGAGCACTGCACACACACGATACATGGACATGCAGGCAAAAAGCCCATACACATAAATAAAAATAGACATGCAGCTTCAAAAATGTTTAAAAAATATTTTTTACTTATTAGCAATGGAGGGGGGGCACGTGGAGATTTCAAGCTGTTTTGGGGCTGTTGTGGGGGATGGGGGAGTCATGCTAGGGATTGATCCCAGGGCCTTGTATATGCTACTGACAAGTGGGGTGCATACAAGCCCCATTTCTATGTTTGTTTTGCTGAGCTCCAAGCTGGCCTGGACTCTTGATCTTCCTGTGTCTGTCTCAGGTGCTAAGAGTTTGTTTGACTATGCACCATCAAGCACAGGGCACCACCTTTCAATCCAGAATTTTACTACTGAAGAATCGACAGGCAGAAAGTAAACCTGGCAGCCATAGGATACTCTATGTGCATTAAAAAAAAAGATAGACAGCCAGAGCCCAGCATGGTGGTACAGGCCTTTATCCCAGCACTTGGGAGGCCCAGGCAGGCAGATCTGAGTTTGAGGAAGTCGGGTCTACAGCGTGACCTCCATGACACCCAGGTCTGTAAAGTGAAACTCTTTCTTGAAAAAGCCAAAAGTCAGATACTGGGGGAGATGGCTCATCTGTTAAGAGCACTGGCTGCTCTTCCAGAGGACCTGGGTTCAATTCTCAGTACCTACATGGCAGCTCATGACTGTAACTCTAGATTCAGGAGATCTGATACTCTTACAAAGACAAACATGCAGGCAAAACACCAATGAACAAAAGAAAATTAAAAATAAATAAATTATTTAAGAAGAAGAAAAGAAAAGAAATAAAAGAAAAGAAAAAAGCCGGGCAAACATTTATTCCCAGCACTCAGGAGACAGAGGTAGGTGGATCTCGAGTTTGAGGCCAGCCTGGTCTACAGAGACCAGTCAGGACTACACAGTAAGACACTGATTTGGGGATGGGGGTGGAAGGTGAAGATAAAGTAACTGATGAAATAACTGGGAAATATATAAATCACATAATTATGATTTTAACAGGAGCTTAGGATAGGCCTTAAGAGTAGAGAGGCATCCAGATGTTAGCTCTACTCATTAGCAAATCAGTTTCATTTTGTTATATTAATTACAGCAACAACTAAACAACCCTACCTGCTTATAGCTAAGGTTCAGAATGGACGAGAGTTCTTGCATCTGCTGGAGGCTGAGGTACCTCTGTCTCTGAAACCTGTCCTTGAGTGCACACAGCTGGGCCTGAGAGAACACAGTCCGCATCTTCTGCTTCTTGGCGAGAACCTTGTTCTCTTCCTTCTTCTCAGGGCTCTCATCAGCCTCAGGACTAGACAGCTTTAGTTTGGGATTGGTAGAAGAATCAGGGCTGTCTTGAAGAGGTAGGTCCACAGAGGAAGGGCGAGGAGAGGCTGTTAGGAATAAACAGACAACTTGTTAGTAAATAAGACATTCTCAGCCTGGAAGAGTGGTACATGCCTTTAGTCCCAGCACTTGGGAGGCTCAGGCAGGCAGCAGGCAGATGACTGGGTTTAAGGTCAGTCTGTTCTACAGAGTGGATTCCAGGACGGACGGCCAGGGCTACACAGAGAAACCCTGCCTCAAAAAAACCCAACCCAATGGAACCAACCAAATGAACCATTTTCCAGGTACTTAAATATTACGTTTAATATATTTTCTTTCAAAGCAGTTATCTTCATAGCTGTATATCTAAGTAACAAGTAACGAGAAAAACCTAATTCTTTAATTATATAATCAACCCGAATACTTTGTCACCTTGGATAACACGTATGAATTTGTAGTCTGCTCTTTCAATCTCTTTGCCCTGCTTTTGAGAACTGTGACTGCATCTACACTGTAAACTTCTGACCGGGCAGTGGTGGCACACGCCTTTAATCCCAGCACTTGGGAAGCAGAGGCAGGAAGGTCTCTGAGTTCGAGGCCAGCCTGGTCTACAGAGTTCCAGGACAGCCAGAACTGTACAGAGAAACCCTGTCTCGAAAAAACTCACTTCTGGTCGTGACAAGGAGGCGGGTAGCACAAATTGGAAGCCTCACTGCTCCAGGAGCTGAAATGGGAGAGTTTGAGACCAGCCCGCCTCAACAAATAGAGAGAGAGACAGACAGACAGACAGCAAAAGTGCTTAGGTAGCAGAGGGCCTAATGTTTGTGGTCTTTCTTTTCTTTCTGAGAGATAGGATCTCAGGTAGCCAAGGCTGGCCTGCCCTCTGGGTCCTACCCCTCTCCCTTCTGAGTGCAGGTTTATCCCAGGACTTTTATCTCCCCTAGTTTTTTGCATGGTGCTGGGAGAATTGAACCCTGTTGGGACCTTTCATACTTTTACCACTGAGTCACCCATATCCCAGTCATACAATACATACATACATATATATATATATATATATATATAAACAGTTAGGGATGAGCTAACTAATATTTATGAATGAAAATGTCATGATGAAATCCATTGTACTAAATATCTAAGGAAAAGTCCAGGGTTAAATCGCTTGTTAGCAATGTAACGCCCTGAGTTTAGAACCCCCCCAATTTTTTTTAAAGGGTATATTTCAAAATGGTCTCAGTCTTTCTGCTGTTACAAGAGCAGCCAGAGGGTCAGTTAATTATTACTAGAGTAAAATTCCAATTAACCAAATTTGTATCTCTTATCCTTGACCGTCTAGCTCTTCAGTTGGCTTTTTTTTTCCTGAAAGACAAAGTGTTCCAAATCTCCTGCCTCAGTGCTAGATTTATGTGTACCTCATTTTGCTGTTCTTCTGAGACAACAAGGGTTGAACCCAGAGCCTTGAGCAAGAGACAAGAGCTCCACCATCAAGCTTGGCTCCAACGTTTCCTAGATTCATTCAGCAGCAGCTGGAAAACACCTCCTGCCCTGAAGTATTCAGCGATGGCAGGGCTGGTGATAGCCTGAAGTCTGGCAATACATAGACACAGCCCATAAAACAACTTCTAAACGAAAAGGTATGCCATCTGCTGGCACTAGGGGACAAGCGCTAAAAACACGTCCGCACTTTACTTGGCAAAGGCTATCCCCACCCGTTCATTCCCAACCCAGCACTTTTCCCACCGAAAAAAAAATCAAAAAATCAAAACCACAAATCAGAAAAATCAAGATGACAGACCTTAACCCAAAGCTCAGAAATGACGGTGACACACACTTCCTAGTGCGCCACACACCGGGGCACAGCAGCCCACACCCAAGCAAAGCGGCGCGCACACACCTGAGCGTGTCGGCGCACACACCCGAGCATCGCGGCACTCACAACCTAGCAGCCACTTGGTTCTACCATTTACAGGCCTGAGTACTGGGCTGACTCTACAGACAAAATGAGTTTCAGACCTTGGCTCCAGCAGTTAGCTATAAGAACTATCTTTACTGTGCACTTGGTTTGGGGTTTAGGAGGCGCACTCAGCTTACAAACCAGGAACTGCTTGCTAAGGGACACCCCACATGTCCAAAGGTTGAGAGAAAAGCCAACCGCTTCTGCTGGAGAAAAAGGCCATTTGGATAAACTGCAAACTAACCGTATAACCTCACCAAAAGTGGAGTGGTCATCCCAAGCTAGGATGTTAGGTCTCCCTGCTACTGAGGACATCTTTCACTACCCCCCTGGGCATTTAACTACTGTAACATATTCCAAAGAGCCCAAATATTTAGGTTCTCAAATACACACAACAGCCTCAAATTGCTCCATCCTGTGTCCCTGATCTCTAGTCCAGTCACACTCAGAGGGGTATCCAGAAGGCTGATGACGACACCTGCTTATGTTAGTGACTACAATTCATAAAGAGGCAATAACCCTTCGCCCCAATTTTCTACTCTTACTCTTTTGGTTCTCCAGGGACTGAATTCCTTACCAGTCTCTGTTCGTAGCATCTCAGGAGCAGACACTTGCAAGCAAGAACAGTTTTCCTCAGAACAAAGAACGGTAGGCATTGGCGAGGAGTCCCCAGAATTCGATGCTTCTTCAGAACTAGGCAGACTGTGAGGACCAGGAAGACCCACACTCATGTCTGCCGGATAGCAAGGGAACGGACTAAGACTTTAAAGCTCAGTGTCTAGAGGGAAAGACCTTAGAAATGAGAGTTAAATGTCCAGGTATAAAACTACCAACAAGCTAGAATGAAGTGAGCCTCAGTCTTCCCACAGAAGAGCAAGACACCAAATCAGCCTATCTGAAGGCCAACAGCTCAAGGCGATAGATTTAAAGGGTAGGTTCCAGCGCCCGGGCTCACTCCTCCCCTTCAAGCCTCCTACCCCTACCCGCCCCTTATTCTCCCCTCCACCCTGGTGGCACCCATTCCCCACCAGCCCCGAGAATTCACAGTTCATCCCACCTGCCGGGCCCACCATGGACATTGTAATGCAAACGAAGCTGTAAGGTGACCCAGACTGAGAGGGAGGAATAGCAGGGGGCGGGCGTCTGATCTGAAGACCAAAAAAAAAAAAAAAAAAAAAGCTGTCTGTTCTTCTCCTTGATTCACTTGGTTCATCTTTTTTTTTTTTTAACCCTGGAGATCTCAAGTGGGGCAGTATCCCCTCCATTCTTTCCTACAGACATAAATCCGTCAGACCTTGTTGCCAAAGTCTCTGTATAAACATGGCTTTCTTTTCAGAACCCGCCTTCTCTTGTTTGCTTTTCATTTTGGGAAACACGGGGAAATCTTCCCTCCAAAAATGAGGCTTTTTAACAAAAGTCTGAAGGAAGAGCCCCTGACCTGCCACATTACCTTAGTAAGCAGGTCTGTCCCTTTAACGTGTCAAAGTTGGTTCATGTTTTGTTTTGGTTTTGCAACAGGTTTTCTCTATGTTGCCTGAGTGGCCTGAACTCAGTATGTAGACCAGGCTTGCCTACCACCAGGACTAGTTTAAGGAGTGTTTAAATTAATGTAGAGGCCTTCTGTTTGTTTTATTTTGAGGCAAGTTCTCACTGTAACCTAGACTGGCTTCAGACTCACTGCAATCCTCCTGTCTCAGCCACCTAAGCGATGGAAGAAGAAATGTATTTCAAATTTGGTTTTGGTATTTTCTTTGAGATAGGGTTTCAGGTACCCCAGGCTGGCCTCACAGGATACTGCTGAAGCTAGCCCCAAACTCCTGGTCTTCCTGCTTCCACCTTCCAAGTTCAAGATTTGCCAATCAGTCCTGGTGCTCACAGATGAGTGAGTGAAATAATTCTAACCTAGCTTAAGTCTGCTTCATCATATAAACAGAGAGGGAAGTGCTACCCTGTCAGAGGATCTCCCATGTGGACTCTGCCACAGTGAGTGTTGGCAGGAGTGGTTCTTCCTGGGTTTTGTACTACAAAAGACTAACTTTGAATGGCCCTTTTTGGTTTTGGGTTTTTAGGGTGTTTTTGTTTGTTTGTTTGTTTGGTTGGTTGGTTGTTTTGTTTTTGTTTTTGTTATTCTAAACAGGGTCTCCGTATGTAGCTTTAGTAGTACTGGAACTTGCTCTGTAGCCCAGGCTGGCCTCCAACTCACAGAGATCCAACTGCCTATGCCTCCCCAGTGCTGGGATTAAAGGCCTGTATGCACCACCACAGCTACCACAGCACCACAGCCACCACCGCCACCACTGCACCATATCACCATTGCCACCACAGCCACCACTGCACCACAGCCACCACTGCCACCACTGCCACCACCGCCACCACAGCCACCACCGCCACCACCGCACCATATCACCATTGCCACCACAGCCACCACTGCACCACACCACCATTGTTGCCATGGCCACCACTGCACCACACCACCATTGCTGCCGTGGCCATCATGGCCACCATACTACTACTGCCACCACTGTGCCACTGCCTCTACTGCCACCATTGCCACCACTGTGCCACTGCCACCACTGCACCATGCCACCGCTGCTGCCAGTTCCACCACTGCCACCATTGCCACCACAGCCACCACACTACCACACTTCTACTCCCACCACTGCTGCTACTGCCACCACTATGCCACACCAGCACTGCCATCACTGCACCACACTGCCACTGCCACCACACTATCACTGCCCCATTGCTACCACTGTGCTAAGCCACCATTGCCACCACTGCTGCCATACTGCCACTGCCACCATTGCCACCAATGCCACCACTGTACCACACCACCACTGCCTCTGCTGCAACTCCTGGCACCACTGCACCATGTCACCATTGTCGCCATTGCCGCCATTGCCACCATTGCCGCCACACAACCACTGCAGCCACTGCCACCACTGCCACCATTGCTATCACTGTCACCAAGCTACCACTGCCACCATTGCCATCACTGCCTCTACTGCCACCACAGCCACCAAGCCACCATTGCCACCATGGCCTTTAATGCCTCCATTGCCTTCATTGCAACCACTATGACATGACATTACTGCCACCATGGCCACCAGTGCCACCACACCACCACTGCTACCTCTGCTACCACTGCCACCAAGCTACCACTGTTTCCACTGCCACCACTGCCACCACTATGCCATGCCACCACTGCCACCACTATGTCACGCCACCATTGCCACCACTGTTGCCAAGGCTTCTACTGCTGTCAAGACCCACCACTGCCTCCCCTGCCTGGTCTGAATGAACTTTTTGTTTATTTGTTTTTTTTGTTTTTTGAGGCAGGGTTTCTCTGTGTAGCCTTGGCTGTCCTGGAACTCACTCTGTAGACCAGGCTGGCCTTGAACTCAGAATTCCGCCTACCTCTGCCTCCCAAGTGCTGGGATTAAAGGCGTGTGCCACCACTGCCCAATTCAAAGCAGCCATTTCTTGTTTGAACTGGACACTGTTAGACAGAACCTAATGCGAATGTTTGACCTCTGTCCACATCTAACTGGAGAAATGGAGCGCACTATCCTACCCTCCTCCCTCGTGGGCTCGAGTCACTGTTTACACTAACTACCCTCTCTCTTCCAGCTTTTTTCCTTTTTTCTTTTTCTTTAGATTTCACTTATTTTTATGTGCATTGGTGTTTTGCCTTCATGGATGTTGGTGTGAGAGTGCCAGGTCCCCTGGAACTAGAGTTATAGACAGTTGTGAGCTGTCATGTCGGTGCTGGGAATTGAACCCTGGTCCTTTGGAAGAACAGCCAGAGCTCTTAACCGCTGAACCATCTCCCCAGCCCCTCTGACAACTTTTGGGCATGAGGAAACTTTAAAAAGAAACTATTTTTAGAATTGGGTTCCAGTGATTCCATTTTCAGAGATATTTTTACATTTAAATTATATATGTATATGTGTATAATAATATATTCTATAGAACACATATATAATTTGTGATATAATAAATAATAATATAAATATATCATGTATTTATTTATTTATTTATTTACTTATTTTGAGACACAGTTTCCCTATGTAGCCCTGGCTGTCCTGGAATTCAATCTATAGGCCAGGCTGGTTTTGAACTAACAGAGACCCACCCGCCTCTGTCTCCCAGAATTCTGGGATTAAAGACATGGCCACCACTACTTGGTGAGATATGAATATTTTAAACAATAAACAGATGGACTATAAACTCCTAAGTAGAAATCATAGAACAAAAGAATAATTGTTCTACCTTCTGCTTATCTGCTGGACTAATACAAATATGTCCCTCATGTGATTCTTCCCATTAGGCAAAGAATGAACAGCATGCTCAAAATCTTAAGGTTTACTCAGCAGCGCTTAGTAAAAAAGAAAATGTTCTTTGTACGTCTGCTCCAGAGTGTAGACGGTACAGGCAGGCATCACCAAAGTCAGTTTAAGACTTCCAATCTTCAGTGAAAAGTCTTTCATGTTGTTTGTTTAAAGAAAGAATGGTATGTTGCATTAAGTGCAAGAAGCCACCAGACTGACCAATGGCTACAGTAACATCAGAAGTCTTTTTTTTTTTTTTTGGTTTTTCGAGACAGGGTTTCTCTGTGTAGCCCTGGCTGTCCTGGAACTCACACTGTAGACCAGGCTGGTTTTGAACTCAGAAATCCACCTACTTCTGCCTCCCAAGTGCTGGGATTAAAGGCGTGCGCCACCACCGCCCGGCACAGTAGCCAATTTTTAATTTTTGAGTCAGGACCTCATTATGTCTGTCCTGGTTAGCCCGGAACTCACTGTGTAGACCAGGCTGGCTGGTGTGTTTCTTCTCCTCTCTCCCAAGCACTAGAATAGAGGAAAGTGTTTTCACACCTTTTTTTTTTTTTTTTTAAAGACAAAGTCTCAATGTGTATTCCTGGCTGGCCTGTATCTAACTCACTATGCAGACTAACCAGGCTTTGAACTCCCAGGGATCCCTCTGCTTCTGTCTGCCTTATGGGGATCAAAGACGCGGCATCTTAATTGTGGTTTGGAATCTTCAATTTTATTTGCTATTATATATGTTTAATCCCCCCCCCGTGTGTGTGTGTGTGTGTGTGTGTGTGTGTGTGTGTGTGTGTGTGAGAGAGAGAGAGAGAGAGAGAGAGAGAGAGAGAGAGAGAGAGAGAGACCTCCTGAGGGAGTCAGAGGACATTGTTTAGAACTTGGTTCTCTCTGCACTGCAGGGTTAAACCTTGTGCTTATACAAGTGTTTTTTACCCGCTGAGCATTCTGCCAATCACACCCCAGGAGAGGTAGGGAGATTCACCGGGAGTTGAAAGCCAGCCTGATCTTCAGACTGCCTAAAGAAACAGAATCAGAAACAAAGCAACAACAAAAATGCAAGCCTAAAATCTAAAGTACTGGGCTCATCGTTATCATATCGAAGGGGAATAGACATTCTGTGAAGGCTCTTCTTTGTCTCCCCATTCCTAAACCCAACATTCGAGTGCTCGAAGGTCCTGTCCCACCTTCTTTTCCAGTCTCACTAAGGAAAGAAATGCTTAATAATCCCAGTTAGATACTTTTGCAGCACTCAAGTTTTTGAAATAACCACGTAGTTTGTTTGTTTGTTTCTACTGGGGGTGGGGGGCGCTACGCAGCCCAGCATCCTCCCTCCACTGAGCCAAAGGGGTCCCCTCAGCTGCCGGCTCTGCCCCTTCAAAAACTTACTCCTGTTTATAATGCAAAAAAAGATGTCGCTGGGGAACCCTAGGCGTGTCCCAAGGGCGACGTAATTTTGGTTAAGTACGCTTTTGTCTTCTACAAACCTTCCTCCGGGAGGGGAAGTGAGAGAGAGGAGCTGGGAGGAGTCCTGAGAACTGGATAATTCAAGCTCAAAGCCGGTTCTTATTTCCAATTAGAAACAAAATGCGAGTCTTCCAAGAGGGGACTCTTTTTGACCCCTGCCTCCAGGTCCATCGAGTCAAGGCCACCACATCCTCGAGTTTACCCCAAGTTCTGCAAAGTTTTGGTACAGGGCGCACAGCTCCCTGTCGAAGGAATCTGCTTAGGAGGCTGAGATGACTCTCTCCCCAACCCCCACTCCTGTCCGGCCTCTTAGTGCCTTTGGTGAGATGCTCTGGGGCGAAAGATGGAAGCGAAGAGGAGGCTGATAGCCAAAAAGGCTGGCTTGCTACATTCCTTACCCAGGGAAGGAATTTGAATAGGTTTGCAGAATGTCTTGAAGCCTTAGACCTGGTTGGAACTAGCTGTGTGGGTGGAGAAAGGATATGTTAAGTGGGCCCGCAGAGTAGCATAGCACTTCAAAACAAAAGTAAAAGATGAACGTTATGTTGATGGCTAGTACTGAAAAGGACAGGGACTAGAGAGAGGGGTGGGGGAGGGGAGTGAACCGCCAGCCTTGGAGTCCTCCAGGCGAGCCCTGCCGCCGAGAAATGCTGGAGGATAAACCTGGGAAGGAAATTCCGGCAAGTTAACAATTTGAGAGAATTACAGACCCCAATACTTCTGGGTTTTTGTCTTTGTTTGCTTGTTTTCGAGACAAGGTTTCTCTATGTCTTGGCTGTCCTGGAACTCTGTAGACCAGGCTGCCCCTCGAATTTCTGGAGATCCTCCTGCCTCTGACTCTGGAATGCTGGGATTAAAGGCTTTGTGCCGCTTTGCCCAACTACACTTTTGTTTTAAAAAAAACTCAGAAAAGCATATCATGCATCTGGAGGTGTAGTTCAGTTGGTACAGTGCTTGCTCTGCATGAGTAAGGACCTGGGTTCGATCCCCAGCACTACATAGAACCTAGTACCAAGTCTGAAATCCCAGCACTGGGGAGACAAGGAGATGAAGTCTCCACTCAGTTTGAGCTTCACTCTTCCTCAGAGACCATATCCCTCCCTCTTTCCCCAGGCTCTCTTAGGGAAGAAGAAAATGTATTCCCACAAGCTGGTCTCCGAGTGCAACCACACACAGCCACACAATATAACAAACAGATTTTCAATAAAAAGCATACCTAGGGTATACCGCTTCTTTACGTCTTTTCTTCTAAATGTTTCCCTCTTGTTTTCATTGATGATAAATTTCATTTCAGTTTTGTTTTTAGGACAGAATCTTTCTATATAACTCAGGCTAGCCTGGCACTTTGGATTTTCCACATCTTAAATACTCTATTGCGTCTGTCTTTACTTCTCATCCTGCTAATATTATATCTTTTTATCATTTGTCTATTACCTGCCTATGTGTATGTATGCATCTATCTATCATCCATCCATCCTTTATCTGCTCACTCATCCTCCCTGACATCAGAATATGAGCTCAGTGATGGCAATCTTGCTTTTGCCTGTGTTGTCTAACGTAATAACCCTAGACTAGGTTCTTACGCTAGCATCATCGGTATCAGCTTCTACTACTACTCCTCGCTAGTGGTAGGGACCACGAATCTCTATTTCATAATCTTTCTTGAAGCAGGATGTGGTGGTTCAGACCAGATCTTAGCCCTTGAAAGAGAATCACCAGCCAGGGCATGTAGGGAGAGATTGTCTTAACAAAACAAGTTTTCCTTGATTAGACTCCTGGTTACCATGAGGAGGCCCTTGGTTCAGTCCTTATGCTGAACACACACACACACACACACACACACACACACACACACACACACCCCTCAGGCTATCTTTATATCTTTACTTGGTATTGTTTGAGAACTGCTATTCTAGAACAAAACTGAGGATAAAGGTATAAAGGTTAATACTTATCTTGTTGCTAACAGAGGAGTCATAACTAAGGCTTTGTATACATACATACATACTTACATCAGACAAGACATAGTGTGTGTGTGTGTGTGTGTGTGTGTGTGTATTAGGTATGTAAGTTAATGAAATATGCATTTCATCCTAGCATTCAGGAGACAGAAGCAGACAGGCAGATAAATAGATCTCTTCCATTTTGTAAATGGAAGGTAGGAGCCATTCTTTCACACTTGAGACTTTTGTATTAAACCCATTTTATTAGGGGCTGGAGAGATGGCTCAATGGTTAAGAGCACTGACTGCTCTTCTAGAGGTCCTGAGTTAAATTCTCAGCAAACCACATATTGGCTCACAACCATTTATAATGGGATCCGATGCCCTCTTCTAGTATGCAGGTGTACGTGAAGGTAAACCTCTCATATACATAAAATATATAAATACACTTTAGGGCTGGAGAGATGGCTCAGCAGTTAAGATCACTGACTGCTCTTCCAGAGGTCCTGAATTCAATTCCCAGCAACCACATGGTGGCTTACAACCATCTGTAATGGATTCTGATGCCCTCTTCTGGTGTATCTGACAGCTACAGTGTACTCATAAATAAAATCAATACATACATACATACATACATTTTGAAAGAAAGATGACAAAGTCAGTAAGCCATAAATCTTAGCAGCTGTTGAGAGGAGGGGGATGGGGTAAGATGGAAAAGTCAAAGGTGTCTCTCCGGAAGTGTTGTCAAGACTTTAGATGAAAAGGAAAACATAGGTTTTTAGACTATTCGAATTAGAACTTAGAAAATCTGGCAGGGTTAACAGTGAAGAGCTACAATGGAAGTTACTGTGTAGACCAAGGAAGACTGGAACTCTCAGAGATCTATTTATCTGCCTGTCTGCTTCTGTCTCCTGAATGCTAGGATGAAATGCATATTTCATTAACTTACATACCTAATACACACACACACACACACACACACACACTATGTCCTGTATGATGTAAGTATGTATGTATGTATATTTTTGTGTGTGTGTGTGTGTGTGTGTGTGTGTGTGTGTGTGTACAGAGGTATGGGATCTTCTGGTTCTGAAGTCACAGTTGTTTACAGCCATCCCTTGTGGTGCTGGGAACTTCTATCCCCTGCAAAAAACAATGATAAGAGTCCTCTCTTTGGTCTCTTTAAATATTCTTTTTTGCTTGTTTGTTTGTTTGTTGAGACAGGGTTATCTTGGAACTCCCTCTGTAGAGCCTCCTGAGTCTGGGATTAATCCTGCTGGGATTAAAGGCCTATGCCAACCCCAGTAGCTGCCACCACCACTGCCTGGTCCCTTAAATAGTCTTTAATTGATACATAGTTTCTTTCTTGAAGATAGGTCTCCTGCCTCAAAGTACTGATTATGAAGCCAAAAAATAGCCTTGGACTTAGGATCGTCCTCCATCTCTCAATTGCTGAGATTACAGGTCTGCATCATCATCTTCAGCTCCACTCACTTGGTTGGGTTATCATCATCATCATCATCATCATCATTAATGTCTATGTTTTGCCTGAATACATAACAGAGTACCAATGTGGTACAGAAGCCAGAAGAAGGAACTGGTAGGTGCTGGGAATTGAACCTGGGTTCAAGAAGAGCAGCCAGTGCTCTTGACTTCTGAGCCATCTCTCCAGCCCCTCCTCCTGGTCTTCATGTAGGTGCCGCAGATTTGAACTCAGACCCAGCACTGGAACAGCAAGTGCTTTACTGCTTAGCCATCTCCCAAGGCACTGATTTTGTTTTTTAAAGGTGGTGGTGATCTATGAACTCCATATTTTTAATTCAGGCCTTGAATTTCTCTGATCCCCCTGCCTCTACCTCTTAGATGCCAGAATTACAGCCGAGACATGTGACACGCTGGGCTTTCAAATTCTGACTCTTCCATTTTCTTGCCTTTCTGAGGTGAGCCCTCTACGTGCTCAGTTTTACTCTCCAGAGTCACTCCAGGCAACACCTCTGTTTGTTTGTTTGTTTGTCTGTTTGTTTGTTTTTAAGATTTGAGTCCACTGTAGCTGTTTCCCAGACACACCAGAAAAGGGCATCAGATCCCTTTTTTGTGAGTCACCATGTGGTTGCTGGGAATTGAACTCAGGACCTTTGGAAGAGCAGTGCTCTTAACCACTGAACCATCTCTCCAATCCGTTTGCTTGTTTTCAAACAGGCTTTCACTATCTAGCCTTGGCTGTGGAGATGAGGTTAGTCTTGAACTCATAGAGATCTACCTGCCTCTGTCTCCTGAGTGCTGGGCTTAAAGGTGTGTCTACCATGCCCAACCATCTGTGATCTCCTGCCCAGTCCTCAGGAGAGTCTTCAGGATCTTCTGAAGATTGATGGCTGTGCACCAGGGTGAGCTAGCTACCTCACTGTATTATGCTGCCTTTTAGACTTCTCTTATGTAACCTTAGATTTCACAGAGAGATACATAGGGCATCCTGTGGTCTGCTCTCCATTCAACTCTTCCTCCACCCAACTCCCTTCCCTTTCTCCCTCCCCCTCCCCACCCTCAGAGGGTTTCTCTGTGTAGCCCCCAACCATCCTGGAACTCTATCTGTAGACCAGGCTGACCTTGAACTCATGGAGATCAGCCTACCTCAGTCTCTGGATTGCTGGGATCAAAGGTGTGTGCCACTCCACCCTCCTATCTTTTTAAAATTGAAATACAACCTCAAGGACTCCAGCCTATCCTTGGACTCAGGAGATTGCAAAGAATGACCTTGTGCCTTTGGTCCTCCTGCCTCTACCTCCTGAGTACTGGAACTATAGCCATCTACCACCATGTTCTATTGTGGTGCTGGGGATTGAACACAGGGCTTTAGGCATACTAAGCAAGAAGTCTACCAAAGAAACTACATTTTCTGCCCACTTTTTAAAATTTATATCCTTATATTTATATGTGTGGGGGTATAATACATATATATAGGTATAAAATTTAAATTATATCATATGTATATCCATATATATGGATGTTTTGCTCACACGTATGTCTGTACATCACTGTGTACAGTGTCTGGTGCCTTCAGAGGACATCAGACACCTGGGACTAGAATTACCTTCTAAGGCGCTGCCAAGTAGATTCTGGGAATCAAGCCCAGGACCTCTGGAAGAGCAGTCAATGCTCTTAACCTCTGAGCCATTCCTCCGGGTCCAAGCCCATTTTCTGTTTCTTTTCTCTCTATTTATCTCTGGCTGTACTAAAGTTTGTAGAGCGATCTTGATTCTGCCTCCAAAGTGCTGGGATTATAAAGGTCAGCCACAATGGAGAGTTTTCCCTTACCAACCCTGTGAGGTTCAGCAAACGCTCCCAACTGTTGAGCCAGAAAATGCTTTCCTCTTGAATATTTTCATTTTCTTTTTTTTTTTTTTTTTTTTTGGTTTTTCAAGACAGGGTTTTCTCTGTGTAGCCCTGGCTATCCTGGAACTCACTCTGTAGACCAGGCTGGCCTCGAACTCAGAAATCCTCCTGCCTCTGCCTCCCAAGTGCTGGGATTAAAGGCGTGCGCCACCACCGCCCGGCTGAATATTTTCATTTTCAAGACACAGTCTGGACTTTGATTCTGCCCCACAGCTTCTCCGTTTCTTATACAGGATCTCTTAAAGCCCAGGGTGGCCTTGAACTCATGATCCTCCAGCCTCCACTTCTCAAATACAGGGATTATAGGCATGTGTCATCACAAAAGCTCAGGCTTTTAAAGTCTCCTCTCCCAGGGAATTAGGTGCCCCTCTTCCTCCAGTCCCTTAGCACTGGCCATTCACATCTAGTTTCAGTTAAATGTGAAAATAACAACCTCTGGAAGTTCTAGCCTAGAGCTAAGCTGTTTAAAGAACACCTCAGAAATGCAGATGGTTGGGAGAGACGTTACCTCAGGCCCACTAATCAGACTATCTGGGGTTGGAGTCAAGAGATTTGACTAATTCAAAACCCCTGAGGGAGTAGAGCCTAGATATTTGTCTTTCAAGAATTTCTAGCTTTGTGTTGTAGTGTAGGTTCCTAATCTGAGCTTTTTGATGGCCAAGGCAAAAGGATAAGGAGTTCAAGGTTAACCTCTGCCACATGTGGAGTTAGAGGGCAACCTGTTCTATATATGAGACCCCATCTTCAAAATAAAACAAAGTAAAAATCAAAGAAATGGCTGGAGAGATGGCTCAGTGGTTAAGAGCACTGACTGCTCTTCCAGAGGTCCTGAGTTCAATTCCCAGCAAATGTATGGTGGCTCACAACCATTTGTAATGAGATCTGATGCCCTCTTCTGGCGTGTCTGAAGACAGCTACAGTGTGCTCACATACATTAAATAAATAAATAAATAAATAAATAAATAAATAAATAAATAAGTCTTTAAAAAAATCAAAGAAACTACAACAACAACCAAAAAAAGAAGAAAGAAAAGAAAAGAAAAAAGGATAGGAGGGTGGACAACAAGGGAGAAGAAAGGAAGGAAAATGTAAAGATGGCACTAAAGTGAGCAAGACAGTACAAAGGGGCAAGAAGTGCCGGCGCTGATTCTCACAGGGACAGCAGACTCACCTACACAGGGCTGGCTGGGGTGGGGCGAGCTAGCTAGCGAGCGAGCGGGACGAGGAGTGGGGGAAGGGTGTGAGGAAGCAGAAGGATGCGGGGGTGTCGGGGTGTCTGAATGGGAGAGTGAGCGCCAGGAAACGGAGGAATTTTGTGGGGCTTATTTAGACTTACCAAGTGTTCATGTCCCTGATTCAGACGACTGAGGACAACAGGACAAAGGTGCCCACAGTGACCGGAATAGATAGTAATTTGACCACAGGTGCATGTAGGCCCATAGAAAATGGTGTTCAGCCGGGCGGTGGTGGCGCACGCCTTTAATCCCAGCACTTGGGAGGCAGAGGCAAGCGGATTTCTGAGTTCGAGGCCAGCCTGGTCTACAGAGTGAGTTCCAGGACAGCCAGGGCTACACAGAGAAACCCTGTCTCGAAAAACCAAAAAAAAAAAAAAAAAAAAAAAAGAAAATGGTGTTCAATCTGGCCTTGAATCAAGGGATACCATCGTCCACATGCTGGCCTGAAGCAGTGTACAGAGGTCTATCACTCCCCAGCCACTACCAGCTGGCTTTATTTTTTAATTAAAAAATATATTTATATTATATAATAATTATATATAGTTGTAATATAATGTATATTATATAATGTATAATTATATCATATATATTATATAGTATATATTATAGTACTATGAAATAATTTAATATATAAACTAAAACATCGTATTTAAGTAGATAAAATATATAATTATATATAATATATTATAAATATATGGGCTGGAGAGATGCCTCAGCTTTTAAGAGCACCGCTTTTTCAGGAGACTGTGGTTCAATTCCATTTCGACTATCCACGTGGCAGTCTACAATTGTATGTAATTCCAGTTCCAAGGAATACGGAGACCCTTCTCTGAAGACTGCAGGAATCAGACATCCCCCTGGGTAAGCAGATACGTGTAGGCAAAATACTTACACATAAAAATAAGAAGTAAACCTTTTAAGTCTGTGTATGATGTGTGTATATGTGTGCATGAGACTCTCTCTCTCTCTCTCTTTCTTTCTCCCTACCACATGAATCCCAGGGATTGAACTCATGTCATTGGGCTCTTGGGAAGTACCTTTACTCTGTGAGCCACCTTGCTGGTCTGTCATTTGTTTTCTTGACGATAGCCATTCTGAGATGACATATAAAATTGGTTTTAGTTGTATTTCTCTGAGGACTACAAATGCTGAACATTTTAAAAAAATATTTATTGGCCATTCGTATTTCTTTTGAGAACTGTAGGTTCTGTTCATTGACTCTTTACTGACTGACAGGTCTGTGTGTGTGTGTGTGTGTATGTGTGTGTGTGTTTAATAGTTCCAGTTCTCTATGTTCTAGACAGTAATGTTGTTTCTCAAGTACAGTTGGTAGTAAGGAGTTTCTCCCATTGTATTTGCTGTTCATTCTCTCTGCTGATAGCTTCTTTTGGTATATGTGGAAGACTTTCATTTTCTGTAACCCATTTGTCAATTTTACAGCATATACTGTTATTTTCCTGTGTGTGGGTGGTTTGCCTCTATGTATATCATCATACAGTTGCGTGCCTGGTGTCCTCAGGGGCCAGAGGGTGTCATCAGATGTCCTGGAATTGGAGTTATAACTAGTTATGGCTCCCGTGTGCCTACTGGAATTTGAACAAAAGTCCTTTGGAAGAGCAGCCAGGGGTTATTTATTTATTTTGTTTTTTGCTGTTTCTATCTTTTGTTTGTTTTGGTTTGTTTTGTTTTTGAGACAGGTTCTCTCTACACAGCACCGGCTGTCTTCGAATTCACTGTGTAGAGCAGGCTGGCCTGGAGCTCAAAGACCCACCTGCCCCTGACTTCTAAGAGCTGGGATGAAAGATGTGCCAATGCTCAGGCTCCTTTCTTTTCTCTCTTTCTGTTTTTCTTTTTTTGTTGTTGTTGTTGGTTTTTTTTGTTTTTTTTTTCAAGACAGGGTTTTTCTGTGTAGCCCTGGCTGACCTGGAACTTTGTAGACCAGGATGGCCTAGAACTCAGAACTCAGAGATCTGGCTGCCTCTGTCACCCCAAGTACTGAAATTGAAGATATATGCCTCCAAGCCTGCCGCCGCAGCAACTACTGCTGCTGTTTCTCCTCCTCCTCTTCTTTTTCTACAAGTAATCACTAATCCTGTGTACATAGGTGTGGAGGTCAAAGGACAACTGATGGAATTCATTGTCTCAGACACCTTTACACAGGTCTAGGGAACTGAACTTAGGCCAGCAAGTGTCTTTATTGAGTCATCTGGCAAGCCCATTTTTTAAAAAAATTAAAAAAATTTTTTTAAGATTTATTTATTATATATATATTAGTACACTGTAGCTCTTTTCAGACACACAAGAAGAGGGCATCAGATCTCATTACAGATGGTTATGAGCCATCATATGGTTGCTGGGATTTGAACTCAGGACCTCTGGAAGAGCAGTCAGTGCTCTTAACCACTGAGTCATCTCTCCCGTCTCTCCAGCCTCTTTAAAAAACGTTTTATTCATTCATTTTATTTATGGTCAGCTTCTTACACATAAGACCTTGTTTCAAACAAACAAAACAAACAAACAAACAACAACAACAAAATCCAACTCCCAACAACTCAAAACAAAGCATTCCAGGCCCAAGGTAACACTACCTTTGCCTTCAGGGTATCTTTGACCTTAGGTAAAAATGGATGTTTTTCTTAGTGGGTGTAGCTTCCAGGTCTGGGAGGAATACCAAGAAGGGCATATCTCAAACTCCAGGAAGCATAGGATCATTCTGGAATCGCCTAGAAGAGTAAGTAAGCTCCTTACCTATTCTGTAGGTATTAGGGCAGTGATTCTCACCCTTCCTATGCTGTGCCCCTTTAAGACAGTTCCTCATGTTGTGGTGACCCTCCCTCAACCATAAAATTATTTGGTTCCTACCTCATAACTGTAATTTTGCTACTGTTATGAATTGTAAGGTAAATATATGATATGCAGGATTTCGACCCACAGGCTGAGATTTACTTGTTTATTATATGTATACAGCAGGCCAGAAGAAGGCACCAGATCTGATTATAGGTGGTTGTGAGCCACACCATGTGGTTGCTGGGATTTGAACTCAGGACCTCTGGAAGAGCAGCCAGTGCTCTTCACCTCTGAGCCATCTCTCCAGCCCTGAAGAACATAGTTTTATTTAGGAGCTGAGTGATGAGCATGGGGTGGGGGTGGGGTCATGGAAAAAAACCTCTAATATCTGTGTTAATTTTTTTTCCCCGGGACCCAATTAGATGGGATAGAATAAAATAAAAGATGCTGACTCTGGTAACATTGTATTTAAACACACACAGGGGCTGGGGCAGAACTCAGATTGAGGGGTTGTCAACAAGCATGGGTGAGGTCCTAGATCTGATCATTAGCGATGCTGAAATATTATATTCAAAGTATTTCAGGGCACTCCAGCCTTGGTGTAAGCGTTTGGGCTGATGAGATGCTCAGCGGGTAAGGTGCTTGCGGCACACAGCCTAAGGACCCGAGTCTGATCCTCTGGTCCCACGTGGCGGAAGGCGAGAACAGACTCTTGCAACCTCCCTGCACAGGCCACCACCACCTCAGATAAATGAATAGATACAATTTTTAGAAAGAGAAAGAAAGAAAGTGTTCAAGGCAAAGGCTCAGAGCTGAAAAAGGGAATTCTGGCTCTGTGTCTGTGACTTCAGATCCACGGGAGGCTCAGGCAGGAGGATCACTAAGCCTGGGAATTCAAGCCAGTCTGGGCAAAATGGTGCAGTATCTGTTCTCTCCTCCTGCCACATGGGTCCCGGGGGTAGAACTCACTCAGGCTGTCTGACTTAGTGGCAATTAACTTTTCCTAATGAGCCAGCAAAATGGCTCACGCTGTCACATTTTTTAAAAACGACTTCGAAGCTTCGATTGGAACTGCTGTGAATGCATAGACAAATTTTAAGAGTTATTCATTTACTTTATATGTATACATACTCTGCCTGTATGTATGTCAATGCACCACATGTGTGCACTGCCTGTAGAGGGCAGAAGAGGGCATCCTCCCTTGGGGCTGGAGTTTCAGACATGGTGAGCTGCCGGGTGGGTTATTATTTTTAGGGATATTAATTTATTGAGGGCAGCAGACTAGGCATCAACTACAGTACTGCGTGCAACCTTTTCTAAAAATGAGATTTATCTTTGTTTTATGCATATGGGTCTTTTTCCTATACGAATAATCCCACAGAGGCCAGTTCCTGGATCTCCTGGAACTGGAGTTACAGGTGGCTTTAAGCTAACATATGGATGCTGGGAATTGAACCTGGGTCTTCTGGGAAAGGAGATAGTGCTTTTAACCACTAAGTGATCTCTCCAGCCCCTCTGCCTGCAGCTTAAACATTGAAACTTGTTTGTTCTGTTTGTATGAGACAAGATCTCATTCTACAGCTCAGACCAGCTAGAAACTCACTGTGTAGTCCAAGGCGGCCTCACACTCACAACAATCCTCTTGAGTCCCAGCCCCCATCCCGAGTGCTGAGATAGCATTGGAAACCTTTATGCACAATTAAAAATTAAATTTTGTGCTGGGCCATATTGCACATGCCTTTAATCCCAGCACTCAGGAAGCAGAGCCAGGCAGATCTCTGAGTTCGAGGCTAGCCTGGTCTACAGAAGGAGTCCAGGACAGCCAGGACTACACAGAGAAACTCTTGTCTTGAAAAACAAGCAAGCGCTGGGCATGGTGGCATGTGTCAGCCTCTATGAACAATTTAAAATATTAAATTTTATGCTAGGTGGTAGTGGAATACACCTTTAATCCTAGCACTTAAGTGACAGAGGCAGATGATTTTTTTCGAGTTCCAACTTGGTCTACATTGTGAGTTCCAGGACAGACAGAGATCCTGTCTTGAAAAACAAACACACAAAATAATAATAATAATAATAATAATAATAATAATAATAATAGTTTTAGGAAAGATTTAGTGTGGTGACATATGCCTTTATTCCCAGCATTAAGGAGGCAGACAGATCTTTGTGTGTTTGATACCAGCCTGGTCTATATACTGAATTTCAGCCCAACTAGTTTTACATAGTGAGACTTTGTTTCAAAAAATCCTCAAAAGGATCGAAAAGAAAAAAAATTATACTTGTCTGAGTAATTAAAAAAAAAAGTGCAAACTTTGACTGTGGCCTGTCAGCTACTATACCATGGGCTGGATTTTGGGAAGGATGAGTATGGTATCTAACTAAAAGATTAGTTATTTCACCCACCTCGTTTGGTTGGTTTACAAGGAGCCTGTTTTCCTAAGGGGGGTCAGACCCCTTGACTGAATGGTTGATTCAGCCCAACAGGTATGTTACTTTTTTTTCTTTACGTGCCCACATGGTAGTTTTTCTATTCTAACACTACCGAAGATGTTGGGCGTTTTGCACAGCTCCTTGTGAGTATGTAACTGAGCTGAAGAAGACAGAATGAAACAGCCTGAGTGCCGGGCAATGGTGGTGCACACCTTTAATCCCAGCGCTTGGGAGGCAGAGGCAGGCAGATTTCTGAGTTCGAGGCCAATCTGGTCTACAGAGTGAGTTCCAGGACAGCCAGGGCTACACAGAAAAATACTGTCTTTTTTTTTTTTTTTTTTTGGTTTTTCGAGACAGGGTTTCTCTGTGTAGCCCTGGCTGTCCTGGAACTCACTTTGTAGACCAGGCTGGCCTCGAACTCAGAAATCCTCCTGCCTCTGCCTCCCAAGTGCTGGAATTAAAGACGTGCGCCACCACCGCCCAGCTAAAATACTGTCTTGAAAAACAAAAACAAACAAACAATAAATAAATAAATAAAAAAGAAACAGCCTGAGAGCCAAAAACGGAGACCTGGGAGTCTGAGATTCCTGGATGCTAAATACCAAGAAGTACATTTTGATCATAAGGGGTTGAAGGACAGTGAGTTCCGGATCTATTCTGCTTGGCCAGAGGGCTTATCTACGTGAGCTATGAAAATAACACAACCGGGCTGGGAAGAACGCTCCTGGCTGCCCTATCAGAGGACCCAGGCCTGGTTCCTAGAGTTTGCATGGCAGCTTAAAACTCATCCCAGGGGATCCAGCGCCTTCTTTTGGCCTCTATAGGCACTGCATGCATGTGGTGCATAGCCGAGCATACAGGCAAAACTCCTATATGCATAAAAATAAATGTTTGATTTTTACAGAAATCACAATAGAATACTGTATATAATTTGTATACAAGATAATATCAAATATCCATTTGGGAGCTTTACGAAGTATATAGAGGATGAAGCAGAATTGGCTGTCTACAGATGCACAGGCAAGCTGCACCCCGAATAAAATAGCCATCGCCACTCTAGTTGGTCATTTCTTTATTGATTTTCCTTACATAAAAATCAACGATTGTGCATTATGAAAACTTCTCATTCACACAAAGGTAAAAAATAGAAGTTTCTTTGTACCCTTAGACTCAGTTTTGTTTTAAAGTATAACTTCCATTTTATTTTTCCAAGGTGTTTTTCCTTCTGCCTTCTAGAAGTCTACTCAGACAGAGTCAAATAGAACATTCTACAATGCTGTTTTATATTTAACACGAACCAAGGTACACTCAATCAGCCAGGTCTGGCTGTACAGCGCTCTAATCCCAGCATTTGGAAGCAGGGAAATAAACAGTTCAATGCCAGTCTGGGCTACACCAGATCTTGGATCAAAGAACAAAAGCTACATTAAAAAGTCTGGAAGAGTCAGGGTGGCGGTGGATACACACCTTCAATCCCAGCACCAGGGAGGCAGAGGAAGGTGAATCTTTTGAGTTCAAGGATAGCCTTGGTCTACAGTGTGAGTTCTGGGATAGCCAAAACTACAGAAAGAATCCCTATCTTGAGAGGAAAAATCTGGGAAAGAATTTCTATTGAAGAAAAGAGTTTTATGTAGGGTTTCTATTGTGTCATGAAACATGATGATCAAGACAACTGGGATTTATTTCAGTTTACATTTCCAGGTGATAGACAGTCCATCACTGAGGGAAGTCAAAACAGGAACGTAAACAGGGCAAGAACTGATGCAGGAGCTGATGCAGAGGCCGCGGAGAAAAATCGATTACTATCTTGCTCAGCCTGCTTATAGAACCCAGGACCACCAGTCCTGGGATGGCTCCAGCCACAATAAGCTGGGCTCTCCCTTGTCAATCACTAAGAACTGTTAGAAAAAAATGCTAAGAAATGGTCTTGGAGGGAAAGGCAGGGTCAGAACTGAACACAGGAAACTCTGAGAAAAATATAAGTGATATTAAGACTTGGAGATACTCGGGACTGGAGAGATGGCTCAGCGGTTAAGAACGCTGACTGTTCTTCCCGAAGACCTGATTTCAAATTCCAGCAACCACATGGTGGTGGCTCACAACAATTCATAATGAGATCTGACCCCCTCTTCTGGGGTGTCTGAAGAAAGCTACAGTGTACCTACATGTAATAAATACATAAATCTTAAAAAGAAAAAAAAAAGACTTGGAGAGACTCCACAGAACTAATGTTTTCACTGGTTTCACGTTATCAATTATGCAGTAGTATAATGCCCTCTGAATTATAAAGAAAAAAATTGTTTTGGCTGACACTTCTGGATGTCAAAAGTCAGAAGGCCCCCAAAGTTTGATGACTTTGCCTCTGGAGAGACCTGAAGCTGGGTCAGTCTGTCTCAGTGCTCTCTGCTCTCGATCTACTTATAGAAGCCACCAAGGTTCAGAGGCTACACCCTAATGATGCTTCCTATCCTATCAATCTCCGAAGGCCCTAGGCCCAAACCCCCACCCTCCGAATTTCTGTTGTTTGCTCAAGACCCACCCTAGATGTTGCTCAAGTTGGCTTTAAACTGGGCTCAAGTGAGGCTTCAGCTTCAGTGTCTTGGGGGCTTGGACAGCTGGTATGTGCCACCACCCCTAAAACAGTGGCCCCCTTAGGGGTACAGTGACCCTTTCACAGGAGTCACATATCAGATTTCTGCACATCCAATATTTAGGTAACAATTCAAAACAGTAGCAAAATTACAGTTATGAAGTAACAAGGAAATAATTTTATGGTTGGGGATCATCTCAACACAAGAAACTGTATTAAAGGGTAACAGCATGGTCTGTGCCCCTAGCTGATCCTGTGTCACAGCACTCCATACCCAAATACTGCCAGAAGAGACCTGGTCTACCAGAAGTGCAGGCACAACAGTAAGCTCAGGTAAGGCAACCACTTCTTCTTTTTTGTTTTTTCAAGACAGGGTTTCTCTGTGTAGCCCTGGCTGTCCTGGAACTTACTTTGTAGACCAGGCTGGCCTCAAACTCAGAGATCTGCCTGCCTCTGCCTCCTGAGTGCTGGGATTAAAGGCATGCACCACCACTGCCCGGCTAAGGCAACTACTTCTGGTCTGAGGGACACGCTGGGAAATCTCAGGACACAGGAACTGAGGCACAGCCTGGAATAAGATCCTTCCGGTTTCCCCTGTCTGCACCTGCAGTTGATCCTGTGCCACAGGTCTCCATACCCAAATTCATTCCGGAGAGAACTGATCTCCTGGTTGTTCTGACACACAGGCTTGCAGGAGGGACAAACCACAGTCAGAGACAGCAGGACCAGCTAACACCAGAGATATCCAGATGGCGAGAGGCAAGGGCAAGAACATAAGCAAGAGAAACCAAGGCTACATGGCATCATCAGAACACAATTCTCCCACCACAGTGAGCCCTAAATACCCCAACACACCAGAAAAGCAAGACTCTGATTTAAAGTCACATCTCATGATGATAATAGAGGACTTTAAGAAGGACATAAATAACTCCCTTAAAGAAATACAGGAGAGCCGGGCAGTGGTGGCACACGCCTTTAATCCCAGCACTTGGGAGGCAGAGGCAAGCAGATTTCTGAGTTCGAGGTCAGCCTAGTCTACAGAGTGAGTTCCAGGACAGCCAGGGCTACATAGAGAAACCCTGTCTCAAAGAAAACAACAACAACAACAACAACAACAAAAGAAATACAGATTAACACAGGTAAACAGGTAGAAGCCCTTAAAGAGGAAACACAAAAGCCCCTTAAAGAATTACAGGAAAACAGGTGAAGGAATTGAACAAAACCATCCAGGATCTAAAAACGGAAATAGAAACAATAAAGAAATCACAAAGGGAGACAATTCTGGAGATAGAGACCTAGGAAAGAAATCAGGAGTCACAGATGCAAGTATCAACAATAGAATACAAGAGATAGAAGAGAGAATCTCAGGTGCAGAAGAAACCACAGAAAACATTGAAACAACAATCAAAGAAAATGCAAAATGCAAAAAGCTCCTAACACCAAACATTCAGGAAATCCAAGACACAATAAGAAGACCAAACTTAAGTATAATAGGTATAGAAGAGAGCAAAGATTCCCAACTTAAAGGGCCAGTAAATATCTTCAACAAAATCATAAAAGGAAACTTCTCTAACCTAAAGAAAGAGATGCCCATCAACATACAAGAAGCCTACAGAACTCCAAATAGACTGGACCAGAAAAGAAATTCTTCTCATCACATAATAACCAAAACACTAAATGCACTAAACAAAGAAAGAATATTGAAAGCAGTAAAGAAAAAAGGTCAAGAAACATATAAAAGGCAGACCTATCAAAATTACACCTGACTTTTCAACAAAGACTCTAAAAGCCAGAAGATCCTGGGCAGATGTCATACAGACCCTAAGAGAACACACATGCTAGCCCAGGCTACTATATCAAGCAAAACTCTCAATTACCATAGATGGAGAAAACAAGATATTCCATGACAAAACCAAATTTATACATTATTTTTCCATAAATCCAGTCTTACAAAGGATAATAGATGGAAAACTCCAACACAAGGAGGGAAACCACACCCTAGAAAAAGCAAGAAAGTAATCTTCTTTTGACAAACTCAAAAGAAGATAGCCACAAAAACATAATTTCACCTCTAACAACAAAAAATAACAGGAAGCAACAATCACTGGTCCTTAATATCTCTTAATATTAATGGGCTCAATTCCCTAATGAAAATACACAGAATAACAGACTGGATACATAAACAGGACCCAGCATTTTGCTGCATACAGGAAACACACCTCAGTGACAAAGACAGACATTACCTCAGAATAAAAGGTTGGAAAACAATTTTCCAATCAAATGGTCCCAAGAAACAAGCTGGAGTAGCCATTCTAATATCTAATAAAATCAACTTTCAACCAAAAGTTTTCAGAAAGGATAAGGAAGGATACTTCATACTCATCAAAGGAAAAATCTTCCAAGATGAACTCTCAATTCTGAACATGTATACTCCAGATGCAAGGGCACCCATATTCATCAAAGAAACTTTACTAAAGCCCAAGCACACATTGCACCTCACACAATAATAGTGGGAGACTTCAACACCCCACTCTCATCAATGGACAGATCATGGAAACAGAACTAAACAAAGACACAATAAAACTAACAGAAGTGATGGACCAAATGGTTTTAACAGATATCTATAGAACATTTCATCCTAAAACAGAAAAAGTATACCTTCTTCTCATAAAAACCATCCTCAACTGATACAAGTAGATTGAAATAATCCCATGCATTCTATCAGATCACCACGGACTAAGGCTGGTCTTCAATGACAGCAAAAACAACAGCAAGTCCACATACACATGGAAGCTGAACAATGCCCTAATCAATGATAACTTGGTCAAGGAAGAAATAAAGAAAGATATTAAGGACTTCTTAGAATTTAATGAAAATGAAGGCACAACATACCCAAACTTATGGGACACAATAAAAGCAGTGCTAAGAGGAAAACTCTGAGTGCCTCCAAAAAGAAACTGGAGAGAGCATACACTAGCAGCTTAAAAGCACACCTGAAAGTTCTAGAACAAAAAGAAGTAAATACACCAAAAAGGAGTAGGCAGCAGGAAATAATCAAACTCAGGGCTGAAATGAACCAAGTAGAAACAAACAGAACTACACAAAGAATCAACAAAATCAGGAGCTGATTCTTCGAGAAAATCTTTCTTCTCTCTCTCTCTCTCTCTTTGTTTTTTTATCAAATATAGTCTAACAGGAGTCAAACTGAAAAAGGAAACTTCAGTTCAGAAAATGTATCCATCAGATTGTCTAGTAGGCAAAATTATTGAGTATTTTCTTGACTGATGATTTACTATTGCAAGAGCCATCCTTGAACAGCTGGAGTAAGAAATCAGTCTGCACACAATAGTAATTATATTCCTTCATGACCTCTTCTTCAGTGACTGCCTCCAAGTTCATGTTTGATTTCCTGTTCTAACCACCATGTAAGATATCAGATGAAATAAACTCTTTCCTCTCCAAACAAAACAAAACAAAAAACAAAGAAGGGGGGGTCACAACATTAGGAAGGCTGTGAACTACTTCCCCAAATAGAGATTACATATAAAAACTTGAAGGCTTTGAGAACACTTTAGGCAACCGTAGCAACCATGTGGATACTTGACTAGGGGCAAAAAAAAACCTCAGTCAATGGTGGCAAATGATGACAACTGGAAAAAAACAGAGAATTATCTGGAAGACAAAAATGAGCAAAGCCTGAGGGGATGAAAAATGGCAGATGATAAAGGAGGGGTGGTTATGTCAGTGGAAGTTATGTGGGAAGGCCCCACCCAGCTCAGGAATACAACACTTGCCTAGCCTGATGCTATTAGACCTGGATTTTTAGAGGGCATTTTCTAGTCATGGACCAGGAACACCCGTGTGTCGCCTGTGTAAAAACACCATAGTGAGAGAAGAAGGCATCCTGCTCGCCGGTATTTCACGGATGAAGTTTGCTGTTTGGCATCACTAGTTAGCATCCGAGTACCAACAAGAAGTCTGCGCACAGCTGGAACCTCTCAGGTGTGATGATGTTATATTTGGTGGGACCGGCGTGAGACTGGTGAGCTCCTGGTAACGGTGTCTTACTCCTGGGTAAGTCTCCCTTGGCATTCTGCTGAGTCCAAACTGGGATGAGCCTTTCTGAGCCTGCAGGCGCTTATGTGGTTTGTGACTACCTAGGGGTGAATGTTGGAATGCCAGGCTCACTAGATTATCTTTTTCTTTCCAGTTTTGAGTTTTAAATGGGCTGGTGGAATGGAAGAATCCTAAAACCCAATTGAGGGCAATTCTGAGGATGACAGGTTTGTGTACTTACCCTTAGAGCTGTCCTGGTTTATTTATTTATTTATGTATTTATTTATTTATTAGTTCTTGGGGCTAGAACTGAGGGCCTCATAGATTATGCTAGGCTAGACGAGGATTCTGTCATTCCCAGCCCTGACAGGCTGTTGTTGAGCATCTAAGTTTGTTTCTTCCCGACGAGGAATGTAAAGAGGAGCCTGACAGTCTTTACTCTTGGTGACTTGAGAGCAAGAAGGTTCAAGAATGGTGTTAGTATCTACAGCCTCCCTGCCAAGTCTCTGTTCCTGGCGGCTGCTGTTAGTCTTATAGTCTTAAAAATGTCATATTTGAAGTCGTTTATGGCAATTTGGAGTTATCATCCCAGAAATATCATTGGGAAAAAATACTGTTCCGTACCTGAGAAACTGTACACAAACTGGCAGGGACTGTGGTCAGTTCCAAGCCAAAGGGGCTCTGTCAACTGGCTGGTGCCAGCAGAGGGGCACTGAGCTCTGTCCAGGAGCTTCTGAGAGCAGGGGAGTCTAGCTGCCTTTTTCCTTCCTTCCTTTCTTTCTTTCTTTCTTTCTTTCTTTCTTTCTTTCTTTCTTTCTTTCTTTCTTTCTTTCTTTCTTTCCTTTCTTTCCTTTCTTTCTTTCTTTCTTTCTTTCTTTCTTTCTTTCTTTCTTTCTTTCTTTCTTTCTTTCTTTCTTTCTTTCTATCTTTCTAACAGAGTTTCTCTGTGTAGCCTTGACTGTCCTCTCTCTGTAGACTAGGATAGACTCTCACTAACTTCACTATTTAGTATGGAATAAAGACCCACCCTTTACTAATTCCTCAGAGGTATCTGTGGAACTCAGAACCTGTCGTCAGAACCAGAGGTGTTTTAATGCGAGGCATGGAAGCTTCCTCCTCTTTGCCAGATCTTCAGTGGCCCCTTTGTGATGGTCAGTGCACTGGGGACTACAGATCCGGACACTGTCTGGACGTGCTCATGAGATGCCAAATCTTTTAAATTCAGACTCCATTTTAGAGAACCGGACCTAAGTTTAATTTCACGTAAATTAAGCATTAGTTTCCAAGTTGCCCCCCCCCCCAATGAAACCCAAGCCTAATTCTAATCTTGAGGCTAATTCCCAACAAGACCAGTGTCTCCAGGTTGTTCCCCCTACAAACCTTGTACCCCGAGGTTACAAGCCCCTACCCCCTGCTAACGACCACCAATGCAGAGGTGAGCAGAAGTTTATGATACTGACTCCCAGTACCAGCCAATTATGTTAAAGGCTTTCCAATTAGATGCTTGCACATGTAGTCCCTGCTTGCTGCTTACTATAAAGCCTTGCCCTGATAGACATTCATTCATTCATTCGGGGCTTTCCCCCCACCAAAACCATCCTGTGTGATGGCGGTGCATTGGGGAGACAGCAAGCTAGCTCGAATAGAATAAAGACCCTGCTGTGAGTTGCATCAGATCGGCTCCTATCTATCTTTTTGGGGATCACTAACATTTCCCTGGTACAACACTCTAACCTGAAGTCAGTAATTGTACTTACCAAGAGAGATTATGGCAAGATCAGTAAGAAGTGAATTGTCACCGGGCGGTGGTGGTGCAAGCCTTTAATCCCAGCACTTGGGAGGCAGAGGCAGGAGGATTTCTGAGTTCGAGGCCAGCCTGGTCTACAGAGTGAGCTCCAGGCCAGCCAGGGCTACACAGAGAAACCCTGTCTCGAAAAACCAAAAAAAAAAAAAAAAGAAGTGAATTGTCTTGCCTGATCACTCTGTAGTAAATAGGACATTGTCTTTACAGAGGACCTGATTCAGGATATCTAGCCTGTTGGAAAATGCTTCAGGGAAAATAGTGGCTTCCCATGGTCCTTCGAATGATCTTCACAAGGTAGAATGAAGACAACCTGTTTTGTGAACAAGAGAGACCGGATCATCGGGCTGATAGAAAGCTAAACTGAAGATTACCTTTGTAATTTGATTAGTTAACAAACACAGAATTTGGACAAGTGAGTTAAAAAAAAAAAAAGAACGAAAGCTACTGAGATGGCCTGTCACACAGACACAAGGACCAGAGTCCAGATCTCAGTACCTCCATAAAAAAGCTGGGCAAGGGGCTGGAGAGATGGCTCAGTGGTTAAGAGCACTGACTACTCCTCCAGAGGTCCTGAGTTCAAATCCCAGCAACCACATGGTGGCTCACAACCATTAATAATGGGAGATCTGACTCCCTCTTTTGGAGTGTCTGAACACAGCTACAGTGTACTTACATATAATAATAAATAAATCTTATAAAAAAATAAGCTGGGCATGGCAGCATCCATCTGTAATGCTGGCACTAAGGGGATAGAGAGGGATGGAAACCCAGAGATCATCAAGTAAAACATAGAGCCAATCAGCATGCTTCAGTTTCAGGTGAGAGACTGTCTCAAAAGGGAAGATATAAGACAACTGACATTGACCTCTGGCCTTTCCCCACATCTGTGCACACAATTGCACCTGTACACATGAACACACACATGAACATGTATGTGTATTAGACAGGCTTCTCTTGAGCAGTGGTTCTCATCCTTCCTAATGCTCTAACCTGCGAATGCAGTTCCTCATGTTGTGGTGACCCCCAACCATAACATTATTTTGTTGCTACTTCATAACGGTTATAAGTTATAATGTATCAGTTATCAGATGTTGAGACCCACAGGTTGAGAACCACTGCTCTAGAGTAGCAGAATTTATGGAATGAATCTCTCTATGTATATAGAAAGGGGATTTATTGTAATGACTTATAGGCTTTAACCCAGCTAATTCAACAATGACTGGGTATGATCAGAGAGTTCAAGAATCTAGAAATTTCTCGTCCACAAGGCTGGATGTCTCAGCTGATTTTCAGCATCTGTTGGAATTCCAAAGAAGTGGTCTCTGATGTCAGTGAAGGCATGGTTTGCTAGCAAGTCAAGGGCAGGCAGGCAAAGAGCAAAAACTTCCTTCTTCCCTGTCCTTCCCTAGGGCTTCCAGCAGAAGCTGTGGCCTAGATTAAAGCGGTGTCTTTCCACCTCAAAATCCATTCAGATTAAAGACAATTCTAGATTAGATCTTCTTACTTCCTACTTCAAATTAAGGAAAAATTCCTCACAGATGTGCTTTTCCATTTCTGGGTGTTAGTTCCAGATGTAGTCAAGTTGACAACCAAGAATAGCTTCCACATGTATGTATACATATACCACACACATACATAAAAGAGCAGAGAAATCTAAGAAGATATTCTTCCTTCCCTAGAACTACAAAAAGTAGATAAACTGCTCATTATAAATTTTTCTTAGAAGTTAAAAAATTATTTTGAAATGGTCCTGGGACAACTGCCTTATATCTGAAAGACAACGGAACATGATCAGCGCATGCTCAAGCAGTAGAGGCAAGGTTTGTTTTTGCTTGTAATGTGTGTGTGTGTGTGTGTTGCCTAAATGTGTGTATGGGCACTGTGTGTGTGTCATCAGACACATGTGGGGAGGAGGAGAGGGCCTCAGATTCCCCTGGAACTGGCACCAAGCTTCCCTATATGTGCTTGAATCACAGCCCTCTGTAAGAGCAGAAAGTGCTTCCAACCACTGAGCTGTCCTCCAGCCCCATGCCTGGAGCATTTTTAAGAGCATTGAATAAAAGTATTCCTCATCCAGCTGGAGAGATGGCTCAGTGGTTAAGAGCACTGACTACTCTTCCAAAGGTCCCGAGTTCAAATCCCAGCAACCACATGAGATCTGGTGACCTCTTCTGGTGTGTCTGAATGCAGCTACAGTACTTACATATAACAATAAATAAAACTTTTTTAAAAAGCCAGTGATGGCACACAGCTTTAATCCCAGCACTTGGGAGGCAGAGGCAGGAGGATTTCTGAAGTCAAGGCCAGCCTGGTCTACAGAGTGAGTTCCAGGACAGCCAGGGATATACAAAGAAACCCAGTCTTGAAAAAAACAAAAAACAAAAATTATCCCTCATCATAGGCGGTGGAGTGCTGGCTTACCACGTCTAAGCCTTGGGTTCTCCACCCATCATAAAATCTCCTATCATTTGCCGTGTTAGGGAGGTGGAGGCAGGAGGATCAGAGATGCAAGTCCAGCTTGAGCTATTTGAGAAAAACAAAAAACCAAACCTAACCAACCAACCAACTGTAGCTTTGAACTCCTTGTATAGAAGAGGGCTTCCCATTTCTGTTCCTCCTCCTTAGGGCTCAATTTCAGGCTGCACTGCCTTATACACCTGTTTTATACAGTGCTGGGGATGTACAGTACTGGGGATGTACAGTGCCTGTTTTGTACAGTCCCAGGGTTCTCTGCACCCTACAAGCTGGGCTGCACCCCCAGCTTAAACTAAAATCCACAATGCAATGAAATAGCACGAGACACAGTTTTAAACCAGAGTACCTGCACCCACTCCGTCTGCATTTGGATAGTGCTCCTAGGCAGTTTACAAACATCTAAAAAGCACCAGTCTTGCTGTTTCCCTGCTCTTCGGAGTCCTGGGGGCTGAGGATCTGGTGCACACAGGAGTCACACAGGAGTCACACAGGATTCGGCTTCATGGTAACCCACAGACCTGTCCCTGAAAAGTTCTGCGGCTGGAAATATTCTGTGAACACTGCTTTAGAAGTCCTGTTCCCACCCACAGAGGCCTGGCAGCGGGCGTTCTGTGAGCTGCCAAGCCTGAGACAAGTGTGTTTCACTCTCAGTGCTGTGGGTGTTGGAGCCAGAACAAATGACACCCTACAGATGACGTCGTGAGGTTGGTTGGTGTTTCCATAAAAGTCCTGGATGCCACACCAGGTGTAGTGGCCCAAACCTGTAAAAAGCCGCCATTTGGGAGTCAGAGGCAGGCAGATCACTGTGAGTTTAAGGCCAGCCTTGTCTACAGAACAAGTTCCAGGACAACCAAGGCTACACAGAGAAAACCTGTCTCAAAAAAACAACAAAAAGGGAACGTTAAAATGCCCCCCAAACTTTCCACCAACTCCCCAAAGTAAAACACTTACGAGCGGTGTTCATTTAACATAAAGCCTAATATGTCATTAAAAAAAAAAATGTGGGATCAGGTGGAACAGATGACCTCCTGTACCTCTTCCTCCCCAGAGACCTGCAGGACACTGGGCAGGGGTCTGGCAGTTTTAAGATCCAGACTTTCAGGTCTGCCTTCCACCGTGATATTTCTTACTGGCTCAGTGCAAACCAAAACTTACAACGGTTTTCTGCAGCTGACCCTATAAAGAATGCAACAAAACACAAGTCCACTAATATTTTGTTTACAGATACGGCTGGAAACTGTATTTCTGGGGCCCAGGAAAGAACTGTCATGACTCTGGAAGCCGTTATCACTGTGAAATGGGCCAGCCTTAGCGGTTACCGTGAAGGACCCATGGCCAGCGCCATATCTTCAAATGCTAACAAAGGCTGCAGCCCGGCAGTGGTGGCACATGCCTTTAATCCCAGCACTTGGGAGGCAGAGGCAGGCGGATTTCTGAGTTCGAGGCCAGCCTGGTCTACAGAGTGAGTTCCAGGACAGCCAGGGCTACACAGAGAAACCCTGTCTCAAAAAACCAAAAAAAAAAGTAAGTCAAGTAAGGACCTTTAGTAAGCAAGCCCCAAGGGCTCCTGGCTTGTAATCTGCAGGGTGGGAGGGAGTAGGACAGGCGATATATCTCAAAGGCTGAGTCAGCATATCTTTGTGGTTATGACTTTGAACATTTTAGTTAGTTATAGGTAGTTTAGATCTGAGCCTAGAATTACACAGTTTAATTCTTATTCCTGAGGGGCAGTTGTGTGCAAAGGCTTTGCTTCAAACATGACTACAGAGATGTTAATGCCAAGGTCCAGGGATTGGGGCACTGGAAACAGCAGTGAGCACACTCATGACATCTCTGTCCCCTTGGAAAGGCGTGATAAAAACAGCACTGTCTTAGTCAGGGTCTCTATTCCTGTACAAACATCATGACCAAGAAGCAAGTTGGGGAGGAAAGAGTTTATTCAGTTTACAGTTCCAAATTACTGTTTATCGCCAAAGGAGGTCAGGACTGGAACTCAAGCAGGTCAGGAAGCAGTTGCTGATGCAGAGACCATGAAGGAATGTTAGTTACTGGCTTGCTTCCCCTGGCTTGCTCAGCCTGCTCTCTTATAGACTAAGCCTAGGGATGGCACCACCCACAAGGGGCCCTCCCTTCTTGATCACTAATTGAGAAAATGCCTTGCAGCTGGATCTCATGGAGCCATTTTCCCAACTGAAGCTCCTTTCTCTGTGATAACTCCAGCCTGTGTCAAGTTGACACACAAAACCAGCCAGTACAATTGACCCCTTGTCAACTTGACACACAAATACATCACTATTAAGCCTCAACCCTTACTTTCTTATTCATCCCCAAGATCTAAATAACTTTAAAAGTCCCACAGTCTTTACATATTAAAAGTTCAATCCCTTTAAAATGTCCAATATCTTTTAAAATTCAAAGTCTTTTAAAAATTCAAAGTCTCTTAACTGTGGGCTCCACTAAAATACTTTCTTCCTTCAAGAGGGAAAAACATCAGGGCACAGACACAACCAAAAGTAAAACTCAAATTCCAGTGCTTCAGTTTCTGGGATCCAACTCACGATCTTCCAGGCTCCTCCAAGGGCTTGGATCACTTCTCCAGCTCCGCCCTTTGTAGCACACAGCTTGTCTTCTAGGCTCCAGCTGCCTGTACTCCACTGCTGCTGCTGTTCTCGGTGGTCATCACATGACACTGGCAACTCCATAACACTGCTGTCTTCCGCTGTAACTAGGCTTCACCAAAAGCCTCTCATAGGCTCTTTTCATGGTACCAAGCCTCAATTCCTATGCATGACCCCTTCAGTCCTGGGCCATCAATTGCCAGTGAGGCTGCACCTTCACCAATGGCCTTCTATGGCCTCTCACAGTGCTGAGCCTCAGCTGCTCTTCATGACCCCTTCATGCCTTCAAAACCAGTATCACCTAGGTGACTCTGACACATTACTAAGTCCAGCCGCAGCACGAGATACAACATGGCTACCTCTGGAACACAGATGCTGTGCTCTCAGAAAACACTTCCCAGAAGATTTCACCTCAGTGATGCTGGTCTCTTCTTAATCACGGCTAATTTCTTAGCTCCAGCTAACCAGCATCAATAGTCCCCATAACACAGAGGTTTGCTTTAGTGATTTTGCTATCTTGTTAATCACAGCTGATTCTTCAGCCCCAGCTAACCAAAACCACAGAATCTTCACAATGAAAACATGGCCCTGAAAAGAGTCTTTAATCTTCCCTCTGAAATTTCACAAGCCAGGCCTCTATCTTCTATGCTGGTCTCAAGATTATCTTCCAAACTCCTACACAACATCCTACAGAGCTCTTAACCCTGAATGGATCCTCTAGCCCAAAGCTCTAAAGTCCTTCCACAGTCCTCCCCAAAGCATGGTCAGGTTGTCACAGGAATACCCCACTATGCTGGTACCAATTTGTCTTAGTCAGGGTTTCTATTCCTGCACAAACATCACAACCAAGAAGCAAGCTGGGGAGGAAAGGGTTTATTCAGCTTACACTTCCACACAGCTGTTCATCACTGAAGGAATTCAGGACTGGAACTCAAGCAGGTCAGGAAGCAGGAGCTGATGCAGAGGCCATGGAGGGATGTTTCTTTCTGGCTTGCTTCCCCTGGCTTGCTCAGCCTGCTCTTTTATAGAACCCAAGACTACCAGTCCAGGGATGGCACCACCCACAAGGGGCCCTCTCCTCTTGATCACTAATTGAGAAAATGCCTTACAGCTGGATCTCATGGAGGCACTTCCCCAACTGAAGCTCCTTTCTCTGTGATGTCAAATTGACATGCAAAACCAGCCAGTTCAAGCACTTTATGCCTCTGGTGTTTCTCCCCAAACTCAAAGGCCAATTTATCATGAGAAAAACATCAGACAAATATCCAAAGAGAGGTATTCATACATACATACATACATACATACATACATACATACATAAATACATACTTAAATACATAACCAGTAATTCATACATATATACCCAGTAATCATATACACATACATATTTATATAACTAGTATAACTAGTAATTCATCCATCTATCCATACATAACCAGTAATCCATATATATCCATATATAAACAGTAATTCATACACATAGCCGTATGTAACCAGGCATCCTCTTTCAAGATTATTACACATAAGGAACATCTCAGTCCATGGAAGTCTAAGGAAATCCGACCTCTAAGTGCAGTGAGGAATCTTGCATAAATGCTGCAACAGGAAAAGAACATTAGGTAAAAACCCAGGACTTTTAAGTAAAGTATTGACTTTCTGCAATGTTAGTTTATTTGTTCCTTAACTGTGACAATGTGTGGTGTTATAACATGGGAAACTGAGCATGTGATATACAGAAACTCTCCATTGCATTGTCCAAAGCCATTCTAAAACAAACAAAATTTACTTTTGGCCTAGAGAAACAACTCAGTGATTAAGAGCCTTTGCTCCTTTTCCACAGGACCTGGGTTCAAGTCCCTGTACCCGAAAGACAGCTTGCATCTGTCCCTAACTCTCGTTCTAGAGGGGTCTGATACCCTCTTCTGGCCTCCTCAGATACCAGGCACACACATGGTATACATATATACATGCAAGTAAAATACTCAAGCACGTAAAATAAAACAAGATAAAATAAAATAAGAATTTGGGTGCGTATAGAGACACAGCTCAGTGGTTAAGAGGTTAAGGAACTGGGTTGACTCCTAGCATCCACTCAGTGGCTCACAACTGTCCATACCTCTAATCCCAGGCAATCTGATGCCCTCTACTGGCCTCTGTCAGCATCAGACATGCTCAAGATGCACAGAAATACATGCAGACAAAACACTCATGCATATAAAACAACAGTTAAAAAAGATGACAGTAGCCGGGCGGTGGTGGCGCACGCCTTTAATCCCAGCACTTGGGAGGCAGAGGCAGGAGGATTTCTGAGTTCGAGGCCAGCCTGGTCTACAGAGTGAGTTCCAGGACAGCCAGGGCTACACAGAGAAACCCTGTCTCGAAAAACAAAACAAACAAAAAAATGGACTCCAAGACCCTATGTCTAAGGATCAAGGGCTGGCAAACAGCTCAGTATAAAACATGTACCTAATATGTGCAAGCCCCTGGGTCAATTCTTAGCAGTAAAGGGGAAAGTACTATATTTCATTAATTCTAATCTCAGGCTTCAGAATTCAAAATGGGGTGTGGGCAAGCAAGATGACTCAGCAGGTAGAGACTTGCCTCTAGACCTGATTACTTGAGTTTGATCCTGGGAACATATGTGGAAAAAGGAGAGGACTGACTTCCCAACCAACCTGTCCACAGATGTGCAGGCTTTTACACACATGATCACAAACTCCCTGCAACAAATAAACAAATAAAGGTAATAAAAATGTTTAAAAAGCCGGGCGGTGGTGGCGCACGCCTTTAATCCTAGCACTTGGGAGGCAGAGGCAGGCGAATTTCTGAGTTCGAGGCCAGCCTGGTCTACAGAGTGAGTTCCAGGACAGCCAGGGCTATACAGAGAAACCCTGTCTCGAAAAACAAACAAACAAACAAAAAAAAGTTTAAAAAGCAAAATTGGCAAACAGGCATATACTTTATTTTTATTTTGGAGACAGAGTTTTATTATGTAGCCTTGGATGGCCTGGAACTCACTTTGTAGACCAGGCTGGCCTCAAATTCACAGAGAACAATAGCATATTCAATTTGATGAGTGTTATATTAGTTAACATTTGTTGATTTTTTTATATTATTATTATGTGTCCGGCACCATTATTGGCGCTTTTCAGAGTAATCTCCTTTAACAGTCACAGTAAATCAAGAAGAGCTAATCAGTACCTTATAATAAGAGCAACAGTGACATAAAGACAGTCAGCCGAGGCCATTGCGCTGGTCACCTGTCGTGTGCCGGCTTTCTCTGTTTGACTTATACATTACAATTCTCACTATCTCTTCTCTCTAACACAGTGAGTCACTAAGGAGAGAGACTGGGTTTAGATACCTGGAAAAATATTTTAAAAGAATTTTTTTTTTGACAGGGTTTCTCTGTGTAGCCCTGGCTGTCCTGGAACTCACTGTGTAGACCAGGCTGGCCTCGAACTCAGAAATCCTCCTGCCTCTGCCTCCCAAGTGCTGGGATTAAAGGCGTGAGCCACCACCGCCCGGCAAAAAGAATTCTTTTTGCTGAGTTCTCTTCACCTAGCTGATCAGGAAAATTCTGGAAATATATTTCTTTTTTCTTTCTGCATGGACATGATCTCACCTTGTAGCTCAGGCTGGCTTCAAACTTCCTTTCCCATTTTAGAAGTATGTAAGGATAGTTCCTCAATATTATATAAACTTAGCTGTTTCTGTTACCCAGGTAACGCGCTCTTTGTACTTGTGGAGCTGTGGATTATTCAGAAAGGGGAGAAAGTACTGGAAGTGATCCTACAGGAAAGGCCTGTACGGGGGAGGGGCATAGCAAAGCATTAGAGACCTTGCCTAGCATCCCTAGTTTGAATGTAGAACTCGTGCGCAAACACTGTTGCATAAAGAACAGAACTCTTCCGCCTTTAACCCCAGCATGGGAGGCAGAGGCAGACAGGGTTTCTGAATTTGAGGCCAGCCTGGTCTGTAGGGTAAGGTCCATGACAGCCAGGGCACAGAGAAACCCTGTCTCAGGGATAAAAAAAGAAAGAAACGTACTCGGCAAAATCTGCTGAGATAGCTTTTCTTCCATACTTCAAACTCACAGCCCAAGAGAAGGATCCCTTCGAGAAGAGAGCCCACAGTCCAGCGTCACGTGTTCTCACAGTAACAGTCCTTTTACCAGGACTTCTGTAGGAATCTCATCCTTCCTGGAATCATCTCCATCGCAGATCGATCAACACTCTAGCAGTTTTCGTAACCTGTGCTGGGGAGTGAACCTAAGGGTCTCAGGAATGCCAGGATAGCCACTTACCACTCAGCTACGAGATTGATAGTTAATTCAGTGACTGTCAGCTGAGAAACCCCCAGTAGGGAGAAGCCGCTCGATCACATCAGCAGCATTCCAGCTCTCGCGGTCAAGGACTCCAGGGAAAACTCCACTGGAGGTGATGATGTTAGAACATTTAAAACATTTGTCTCTTAGCTGGAAGGAGGCAAGAGTGTGTTAGCTTTCCCAAGTGCACGGAACACTTTCTGGACATTAGTGTTGTCAGATCGCAGCCACTTTCCCAGTCAGCCCTGACCACTGCGCTGAAAAATATATGCAGTCTAGCTGGGTGTACTGTGCTTGTAAGCACAGTACGTGGGAGGCCAAGGAAGAGGATCATAAACCAGCCTGGGCTACACGAGACATGTCAAACAAAGTACAACAACTGGGGAGGTCTAGTATACCAGGTACTCAAGACACGCCTGTGTTTCCTGAAGGCATCTACAGTGCTGGGGATTAAACCAGGGCCTCAAGAACGTTGGGCAAGCTGTCTGTCACCGGGCTGCAGACCTGGCCCCAAGCACAATGCCTTAGAGAGCTGAGGTACATGATGTTGGTTTTTGCTTTTCTTCCCATGGTTCCAATTATCTTACCAGAAAAACCTCCCAACCAGTGTACTTCCCATCAGAAGCATTAAGACATTATTAATTAATCCTCGCTAGGCCTGAGATGATAATCATTTCTGTCACATGTCCCTGTGAAGCTAATGCTGCCTTACTTTAAAATTCCATTTTTCACTAAAACGACCTAAAAAGCTTTGTCCTCGGGCACATTTTGGGAGCTGCAGAAATCTGTTTGCCCTAGTTTTTTATTTGTTTGTAACACACAAACTATTTAGTAAAACCACAAAAATGAAAAAGTTTACTTATTGAAAAGCCTTGCTATAATATAGCCACCTTACAAGTATATGGTTTTTTTTGGGGGGGGGAGTTGTTATTGTTATTGTTGTTTGTTTTTTTGAGACAGACTCTCACTATATAACCCTGGCTGGCCTGGAACTCTCTATGCAGACCAAGCTGGCCTGGAATTTACAGAGAACCACTTGCCTCTGCCTCCCAAGTGCTGGGATTAAAGAGGCACACCAGCACTCTCCATCTCTTTGCTTTTTTTTTTTTTTTACAGGCTTCCCAGGTTAGATTTGAACTTGGGTTCGTCCTGCTTCATCCTCCTAAATACTAAGGTTTCAGGTTTTCCTGTTTAGCTTCTGTGACACCTGTTATGGTTGGAATATCTGATCGTTCTCAAAACTCATCTGATGAAACTCTCCCCTTGGAGGCGATGGTGTCCTGAGTGTCCTTAAGAGGGATTTAAGTCATGAGGGCTCCACCCTCACAGCTGGGATTAATGGCCCAATTAGAAAAGCCTGGGCCGGGCGGTGGTGGCGCACACCTTTAATCCCAGCACTTGGGAGGCAGAGGCAGGAGGATTTCTGAGTTCGAGGCCAGCCTGGTCTACAAAGTGAGTTCCAGGACAGCCAGGGATACACAGAGAAACCCTGTCTCAAAAAACCAAAAAAAAAAAAAAAAAGAAAAGCCTGGGCCTGTGTAGTGATGCTCTCCTGTTATCTCAGGCGCCAGTGGCGAAGGCCAGGGATCAAAGCAAGTTCGGCTCCAGTCTCACAAACAGACTTCCAAGTGTCAACATGGCACTACATGGAAATGTAAGTTTCTGTATGGCAAAGGAAGCCATCAGCAGAATTAACAGGCAGCCCACAGAATGGTACGACAGAATGGTACCAGGGGCACTTCAGACAAGGGGCTGATAGACAAAGTGTATAAAAGATTGTAAAAATTAAATACCAAGGGGATGAAAGTATATTTTAAAAAGTCTTCAATATCGGGCCGGAGGGAGAGGGGCCAGAGTGGGCAGGGCTGGGGGGGGGTCTTCAATATCGATAGTCAGATTAAAGGTGTTTTCAGATACCTCCTCACACCCCTCATAATGGCTCTCAACAAATCTGACAAAAACAAACATCAAAAAAAATGAATTAAACAAACATTGCAGGCATGCAAAGAAAAAAGAACCCTAACCTAAGAGTGCGGCGCACGCCAGGGCGCACACATTTGGGGGCAGAGACAGGCAGATCTCTGTGAAGTCAGCCTGGTCTACAGCCAGAACTGTAGAGAGACCATGTCTCAAATACATAAAATAAAATAAAATAAAATGAATACAGCCATTGGGAAACCGATTTGGAGATTTCTCAAAAAATAAAGACTAGAACTACACATGATCTAGCTATTTCCTTCCTGGGCATATATCCAGAGAACTTCATACCCTGCCATAAAGATATTTGTACGCATGTTTATTGAACTTTATTCACCGTAGCAAAGAACTAAAATCAGCCTAGTCCATCAAAAGATAAAATAAATTAAATCAGGGAACACTTAAGTCATGCAGTTTCAATATTTATTGTAGACTCTCAAAAAATTGTGTCTTAGGGAAAAGAGACAAACAGAGGGACTATCCTGGGCTACATTTGGAGTTCAAGGCAGGTCAGTTTGGGCTACAAAGTGAGGTCTTGCATCAAAACAAAGACCTTTAAAACACTTTCTTTAAAATGACTTTCTAAATATTTATTTTGTTATTTTATGTGTGATCGCGTTTCGTCAGCATGCACGCCTGGTGATGGTGGAAGCTAGGAGAGGATGTTGGATCCTCTGGGACTGGAGGTACAGATGGTTGTGAGCTGCCACGTCCTGTGCGAGAGCAAAGAGTGCTCTGAACCACTGAGGCATCCTCCAGCTAATGTGCTTAGCTCACGTTGTAGGAGGTTTCCAGTGCTGCTCCCTGTGCTTTACTCCCCCCCCACACCTCCCACACTCCCCGTCCCCCCCACCCCACTTCCTTCCCAGACCACACAGATGCCACTCGCCTCTATCAACAAAGGCAGAATGGGCCCAGGGAAACTGGCCTGGCTGCCAGCCCTGCTGCTAGGGTTGAATGGTACTTTCTCAGCTCAGCTTACCTGTCTGTCACTCTGGTTCCCACACTGTCCCTTTATCCTGACTGACCACCGAAACAGCTTCTCTGGTACTAGGGATAGAAAAGATAAATAGATGTTGCGATGTAGCTCGTGGCAAAAAATGGAAAGCTGATTTTTGTTCGTTTGATTGCTTTTAAATTGCATATGTATGGCTTTTTGGGGGGGTGGGGTGGGGGTGGGGAATCATTCTGTAGCTCAGGTTGGTAGAGATTCTCCTAAGTAATGGGATTATGGGATTATGAGCGTGAGCCACCATGCCTGGCTTTTTTTTTCCCTCTTAATTTCTGAGAGAGAAGATTCTTGGCAGACTAGTAACTGCAGCAACAGATGAGATGGGGGCTGGGGAAGGCGTCATGTTTCCACTAGAGCTCCCCTCTTTCTTCTTTTTCTCTTTTCTTCCAAAATAGGACCTTGATTTTTAACACTGGCTGTCCCGGAACTCGCTATGTAGATCAGGCTAGCCTCACATTCACAGTGTCCTATAATCATCTTTTCCATCAATAAGAAAAATTTGACCGAGGAAGATGCACTTCAGTTTCTTCCGCTTCGTCACCAACACCCGCTTCCTTCCTTCGTCTAGGAATTTGTTCATGTCTCTATAGCTCCATCTGCTGCCGAGACGAGGAACAGCACATCACCCTTCTCACCAGGACGGTTCAAAGCTTCAGGCGGGCTGGAAATTAGCGCCCCCTGTTGGTGTACTATCTGACACAAATATCCTCTAGGGTTGAGGAGAATGTAGCCTTTGCTGCTCCCTGTTAAGGACACTCCCAGCTTTCCTTCACTTTATTATTCACATATTTTAACTGACAGCACATACACAGCGTTACAGATGCCTTCTTCGATGGCACTGAAGTGTGACGTTCTGGGAAGGATTTTTATGTTTAAGTGCCAAACTAGGCAACTTGAATTCTATCCCTACAACCCATACGGTGGAAGGAGGGAGCAGACTCCCACTCAAGTTGTTCTGACCTGCACATTGCACCAAGGCACACATGCCCCTACCCCACACACAATTTAAAAGATTTAAACAATGTAAAAGTCCGAGTCGATGAGCCAGCTTGTCCCTGTGACAAATGTTCAAGAAAAATAATTGGAAAGAGGGAGTTACTTGGCTGATGGTTTTAGATACAGGGCTGGCTGAATTATTACATTAGACCTGAGCTGAGGCAATTGGAGTATGTGGGTGGTACCCCATTCTCCAGACTGGGATCCCACTCACCTGAACCCCTGTGCCAGAGGAAACCCTGTTTTCTCAGTGCTTTTATTTTTCCTCCCTCTTGCTCCGGCCCATAGGTTCTTTATTTGTTTCTCATTACGAATAGTTGTGAGCCACCATGTGGTTGCTGGGATTTGAACTCATGATCTCCAGAAGAGCAGTTGATGCTCTTAACCACTGAACCATCTCACCAGCCCTTAAAAAAAAAAAGATTTATTTATTTTGTTTATATGAGTACGCTGTAGCTGTCTTCAGACACACCAGAAGAGAACATCGGAGCCCATTACAGATGGTTGTAAGCCACCACCTCATGTTAAGGTGAGGCCTGGGATTTGAACTCAGGACCTTCGGAAGAGCAGTCAGTGCTCTTAACCACTGAGTCATCTCTCCAGCTCCCTCAGTTTCCCCAGTTCTAACACACTGCCCTGATCCATTCCTACCTTGACCCAGACCTCCCAGTCAGTGCTCACCTTCTGCCTTAAACCTACTCTATTAGTTGCTTTTCCTGTTGTCCTGATAAAATAGCACGACCGATCAAAAGTCACCTATGAACAGAATGGTGGAACTAGAGGCACAGAATCCATCATAGCGAGGGGGGGGTGTCACGGGGTCGGGGGGGGGGGGAACGACAGCAAGCTGCAGTCATGGCAGCCTGGGCAGGAAGCTGAGGGCTCACATCTTCAACTGCAAGCACAGAGCAGAGAGAGTGAACTGGAAACGGAGTGAGGCTATGTGTAACAGGCCCCCGGGCCTTAGCACAACTGACTCCATGATGGAAGAACCATTAAGGCCTTAAAACTCAGTACACAGACAGCACCACCAGCCAAAACTAAAGCAAAACCTAATCCGTCAAAGTCTATAGTTCTGGGATTGTCTCTGAAAGCATTAGCCCTGTGTTTTTGGCTTCTGTAGTTCTGCTTTTGGCTAACTGAAGTATGTCAACCCAGAACATGGTTTTGAGCTTAAAAGAGAGAGACTTGGGGATACAGTGGGGTCTTGAACACCCAGTATAGTAGTCTGGGGCTAATAAAGACTTTCTATTGGCTTAAACCTATGACCCAATAGTCTTGTATGAACTATTCACCAGAGTACAGTTTCCAGGGTAGGACCCAAAGCAGTGGATACACCTGAAGGTTGGAGACTGACTATGGAGTGGCCCACAGCTCAAAGCTGTGTCTTCTTCAGATATGTCGGCAGAGAAAGCAGTTTAGCCTCTGCTGCTCGTCTTAACATTGACAGGCACTAGGGACTTGGAATGTGTCCTGCTGCGGGAGGATGGCCAAGGAGATGTCTCCTTGTCTTGGCTTTTGTTTTGGCAGCTGTGGTGAAGGGAAGAGGCAGGAGGCTAGCCAGCTCTGTTAGTATCCAGCTCCAGCTGGAAAGTCTGTGGCTATAGGCAACCACAGGTGGCTTCTTCATCCAGTGCTGGACTCCAAGAGGTCCTGGGTGCTTCCAGAAGTTCAAGCAAACATATGCACTCTTGTGGTGCCAGTTATGGGGGAGGTGGGCGTGACGGTCATCTTCAGGGACACCCACCACTGCAGATTCAATTTCCTCAGTGGACTTGCTAGTACTTTACTTGGGAGCCACTTCCGTATGAGCACACTGTAGCTGTCTTCAGATACACCAGAGGAGGGCCTCAGATCCCATTACAGATGGTGTGAGCCACCATGTGGTTGCTGGAATTTGAACTCAGGACCTCTGGAAGAGTAGTCAGTGCTCTTAACCGCTGAGCCATCTCTCTAACCCTGAAGTCGGCAGATGTTGCACTCTGGCAGCTGCCTTCTCCTGTCCCAGCGCCCGTCAGCTACAGGTGAAGGGCGAGCATATTTTTCAGGAGCGCTGCCTTCCAGCTCTTGTGGGATCAGGAGGGGAGAGGCAATTTGAATGTTCAGCACTTGGGATGGGGTGACAGCCAAAGGCTCCATCCCAGGGCCCAGGCAGAGTGACAAGACATGGGGATTTCCTGTTAGAAGGCGTGGCTTGCAGCTGGTGTTCTGTTGCGTTCCCGCTGAGTAATACTACAGTTCACAGGGCTCATGGGGAAGTTACCTGGGAATCGTGTGGGTTGGAAAGAACATCTCAGATGGTGTCCCCTTGTATGGAGAACATTCAGAGCCTTGCTAGCCAGGGCAGAATCTTCCAGAAGGCCGTCTTGCAGACAAAGGAAGCCATACTGGTCAGTGGGGAGCAGCTCACTGTCTGTCCAGAAGTCATATGAGCCATGGAAGTCACCTTTAGTGAGGCAGTTTATATACAATTCCCCCATTTTGACAGATCTGCCATCTTTCTCGGGGGGAGGGGAGGAAAATCTGACTGTGTAGCCCAGTCTGGCTTCGATCTCACTCTGCAAACCAGATTGGTTCCATCTCTCAGAGATCTGCCTGCTTCCACTGCCCCCACGCTGGGATCGAGGGATTACACTACCACCCTGAGCTCGGCCTGCTCTTTTGGTCAGTTGTATCCCTGATTACTTTTCTCACTTTTGCTGTGTCATATAGTGAAGTGAGCAGAGGAATGAAAGGGGGAGAGAGATCCAATGTGCTGGGCCAGAAGGGTTTCAGGGGACTCGTGGGAGAGAAGCAGGGTACTAAGTAGGACTTGCCTTGGCCTGTGTGCAGCCTGGAAGGAGATCTTTTCTATTGCTTTGATTCTTCACACACCTCAGTCAGTGGATGGCTTCAACAATGCCCTTTCTCCATTAAATCTCATTTGGTTTTGTTGTAGTTGTTGTTGTTGTTGGTGGTGGTGTGTGTGTGTGTGTGTGTGTGTGTGTGTGTGTGTTGGGGATGGAACTCAGGACTTCAAACCTGCCAGATAAGTGTTGCACCGCTGAACTATGCCCCCAGCCCAGGTAGGGTAGAAGACCAGAACCCCTAGGCTACTTATCTCCTAGATTGTTCTCCTGTCATTCTTCAACCTAAACATCTGTGTGATCAGCAGAGGCTCTAATGGGCTCTGTCTAGTTAAGGTGTAACTCTGAACACATCTTGCTGTCAGCGGTTAGTAGAGGAAAATGTCCAGAGTCTGGAGTCAGTGTGTCTGGAAGGATCCTCAAACTTGTGATAAGCGGGAAGCTTCCCTTGACATCACCCAGCCCCGTGATACTTTGCGATCAGCACCCTCATGTGTGACCGTGGATGTTCACCCTACCCATCCTTGATGCTATCTGATGTTGTGCTATCTTCCTGTGCTCAGACACTCTGTCTTCTAAATAAATATAATTATTAAATTCAAGGATGATATTTTACAAGGAATCTAACAAAAAATAGGCCAAGGAGCAGGAAATTTCCTTAGAGTCTTCTGGGTTCCTCAGTTCAGATGAAAATCTACTGAGTGTGTAACTGCACAGAAATCCAGTAGAAAAGAAATCACGTGAAAAACTAATCCATAAAGTCTCACCGACAGGTCGGCCTAAGCATGAACTGAACCCGGAGACACAAACACACATGCCAAAATGTCATTAACCCTAAAGAACTGCAGGCGACTGAAGAAATCTGAGAGCAGGAGAGGGGGTTCTCTCCAGGGAAGGGCACTATCCAGTACCAAATGGTCAGCTCTGAAAACATGCGTACATACAGGTGACGTCAGAGAGGGTCATATTCAAGAATGTGTATATGCATGTATACGTGTAAAAACGGTTACTGAAAAACAGAGGCCATGAATTTAAAAGCTAACAAGGAGGGGTTTATGGGTGAGTTTGGAGGACGGAAAAGGAAATGGAAGATGTTGTAATTATACTATTATAATTTCAAAACAAAAATGAGAACTCTCTTTATAAAGCCAGCTGGGTGTGGTGACACACGCCCTTAATCTCAGTGCTTGGGAGGCAGTGACAGATGAATCTCTGTGAGTTCAAGGTTATCCTGATCTACTCAGAGAGTTCCAGGAAGCCAGGGAGACACAGTGAGAGTCTGCCTCAAACAAAACAAACAAACAAGCAAATACCTAAACAAATATGAGGCCGGAGAGATGGCTCAGTGGTTAAGAGCACTGATTGCTTTCGCAGAGGACCAAGGCTCAGTTCCAAGCACCCACATGGCCACACAGTGGCTTATAACCACCTGTAACTCCAGTTTTTGGAGATCCACTGCTCTCCTCTGTGGGTACTAGGTAGTTTTTTGGAGGCACTTACATGCATTTGAACAAGCACTCATAGACATAAAATAAATAAAAAGCAAATAAATCTTAAAAAAAAAAGACCCATTGCCACACACTTTTTTTTTTTTAATTTTTTTATTCCTTTTTCACACCTGAGGATAACTGGATAAGCCAAGAGCATTCGGGAGAGGGTGGAGAAGTGAGAAAGTGGGCACAGGGGATGGATGACTGGGAGAAGAGGATGACTAGAAGAATTGTAAAATCAGTATGGAAGTTCAGAAAAGCTACGTACTACAAACAAAGGGTCAGGGGAAGCTGAGAGGGGAAACCAAACCCAAACCAGCCCAGGCCTGGAAACCCCCAAAAGGATACAGACCCAGAGAGAAGTGAGAAGCCCAAGATCACAGGACTGCACTCTAAGATGCTTGCGATGTCTCCCTCCTGCCTCAGGCTCTTCCACCCTGGAGTGTGTGCCTTGGTACTGGTCCCCTGTCTCAGCTCCCTGCCTCCTCCTCCTGCAGGGGTTCCTCACTTTCACATTCATATATTCTGCACAAGAACAGAATTGGACACCACAGAAGACGTGGAGTTCTGTAAGTCACACCTCTGTCTGTCTGAGTGCTTACCTGGTCAGATGAGGAAATCAGGCCTGTCTTCCAACCTCAGTCACCTGTGTCTATCCTGTTGCCACTCTGGGAAAATGGGAAGTCACTCTGGTGATAGAATGGTTGCAAGTCTCGATTTTTTTTTTTAAAGTATCTGGACAGTAAGACCCTTTAAGTGCCTGTCCCTTCAAGGTTGAGACGCTGTGGCTGGACTCAAGTTTATGAAATATTTGATGTTCTTACACCAGATATTCACATTGTAAGGCTGCAGATGTGTGGGCTGTACAGGGCAGTGGGGAGTAGTGAGGCTGAGCTTGGAGACTGAGCTGGGTTCAAGTTTACCCATGGTGAAAAGTACTTCCCTTACTGAACGATCAAACTGGGTCCTCAGGTGAGGTGATCTAAGATCGGGAATACCTCCTCCCCTGCAGCACCTTCTCAGACATAAAAACCAAAGAGAGTCCAGAAGAAAGGTTAAAGGGGCTTTTAATGAAATCCCTCCAACCGCAGAAGAGAATGTCTCTCCAGAAAGCACAAGACTGCAGAAAAGATGGAAAACCAGTTTCCTCCGGTCTCTGCATTGAAGCTTTTGCAGAGGAGAACGTGACACCTGCCCTGCTGGGGTTCACGTGAGCCTGGGGGCTGGGGGTGGGGTGTCACAAAACGCTCCATCTCCTCCAGCCAACTAAGGAAGAAATAATTAACTGCATTCAGGTGCTGTGGGCTTAACTCTGCGGGAGTTAAGGCTGGCCGCAACTCAGGAGGGGCCTTTGAGATAGCAGATAGCTGAAGGACTTTATTGCCTTTAAGTTTGTGTTAGCTTTGGGCCAGGAAGGCTCAACTAATTATGTTTACTGCCATCAGTCTGCCCTTTAGCTTTGGGGCCACTTTCAGGCCCCAGCTGCCCTTTGGGTTCATTTTTAACTAGCAACTCACAGCTGAAGGGTTGCTTGCTGAACGGACTCCGTTTGAAAGTCTGACTTGCCTCTTGCTAATCCACCTCGGAGGTCTCACAGCTCCCCAACTCCTTGTCTGCCCCAGCGCTGCCATGACAGCTGTACGGTATCCACAGTTCCAAATCTGTGGAAGGTAAATTCAGTCACTAACAAGGTCGCAGGTGTTGGGGGGTGTCACAGCGGATCCCCGGTACCTGTTTTTGCTAGACCCAGAGGTGCCTGGGAAAAAGCCAGGAGAGGGGACCTCGGAGAGCTCAGTCACCCATCTGTGTAAGGTTTCCCACACCTTTTTAGGAACACAGCAACCCACAGCAAATGCCTGGTTATTCCCCAGCCTTAACATTTCCACCCTCGGGCTAGGAAGGGCCAGACTGGTTTATTTGGGCAGCGTTAGGGCTTAGAATGAACCGTGAATAAGGACAATTTGGACCTTGTGGGGAAAGCTCCGTTGTTCCTAGCGAGTGGATTGTTACCGGAAGCTGAATTCAGGAGGCCGTGAGGTGCACCGGTAACCACCCGGGATAGACTCTCAGCAGCATCAGAGAGGAAGAGCTGCAAGGGGGCGGGGACCGGGCAAGGCACAGGGCCTCCTGCCTGCTTCATCTCGGGAGTAGCACTTTGGTCTCAGTCTGCAGCCCCGTTCACTTCCCAGGCTGAAGGGATCATCGCTAGTGCGGGAAGACAATTAGTTTTTTGAACTTGCAGGAGTGTGATTGGAGGTTGAGCTACAGACATAAAATGTGGGTGATCCCAAAAAGCTATATCTCCAAATGGCTTCACCTCAGTATGGATGATAGCACTGATGGAACCCCCTTTTCTGTTAGTCTCCCACACTTTGTACTCTGGCACCCCTAAGGCCGTAAATTGTAGGGCAGAATCACATGCAATTGAAACAAGGCACACAAGACAGTGGCTGGAATCTCAGCTCAGGATGATCACACTCCACATCTGTTTTCATCGCAACCTGGGAAGTGGCCAGCCTTCTCAACTGGTAGGTCTGCAAATACATGAACCTGTATTTCACATGCAAATCACAGTAGAAACCTTTGTTCAAAAGAACTGAGGCAGATTGAGGGGGGCTCCAGGAGAGAGGTGAGGGTGTTGAGCAGGCAGACACAGGGCAATGCTAAGTTGAGACCACTGCAAGTGAATGGGCCACCATTGCTCAGGGTCACTGGGCTGGCCCTGTCCATGGCCACAGTAGGCAGAACTGTTTCTTCCAGATCCACAAGCATTGGGAAGCCTTGGACAGCAAGAGACAGAACCTGCTCCATCCGGTTTAGAGCCCACCACAGGAGTTTTTTTGTTTTTGTTTTTGTTTTTCGAGACAGGGTTTCTCTGTGTAGCCCTGGCTGTCCTGGAACTCGCTCTGTAGACCGGGCTGGCCTCGAACTCAGAAATCCGCCTGCCTCTGCCTCCCACCCAAGTGCTAGGATTAAAGGCGTGCACCACCACCGCCCGGCTCCACAGGAGTTTTACAAGTTAAAAAAAAAATGTTGAAGCCGGGCGGTGGTGGCGCACGCCTTTAATCCCAGCACTTGGGAGGCAGAGGCAGGAGGATTTCTGAGTTCGAGGCCAGCCTGGTCTACAGAGTGAGTTCCAGGACAGCCAGGGCTACACAGAGAAACCCTGTCTCGAAAAACCAAAAAAAAAAATACAAAAAAAAACCAAAAAAAAAATGTTGATTATTATTATTATTTTGGGTGTGTCTGTGTGTCCTGGAGCACATATTGAGGTCAGTTCCCTCCTTCCACCTTGCTGAGGCAGGGTCTCTCTGGTTTCTGAGGTGCTGTGTGTTCGAGGCTGGCAGCCTGTGAGCTTCTCCTACCTTCCTTCTGGGATTACAGACATCTACCACTATATCTGGCTTTCCACAGGATGAGCTGGTTAGTTTTTAACTTGACAAGAGCTAGAGTCCTTTGGGAAGGAGGAACCTCATTTGAGAAAATGCCTGTCTCGAATTAGCCCATAGGCAAGCCTGTGAGGCGCTTTCTTTATTGATGACTGGTGTGGAAGAGTCCAGCCCACTGTGTCAGTACTGTGTCTTGGGTAGGAGGATGGTCCTGGAGTTTATATGAAATCAAACGGAGCAAGCCAGCAAGGAGTGTGTCAGCGGTGTTCCTCTGTGGTACAGCTTTTGCTCCGGTCTCCAGGTTCCTGCCTCAAGTTCCTGCCCTGACTTCCCTCAGTAATGGGGTGTAACCTGAAAGATGTAAAATGAAATAACCCTTCCCTACATGAATGGTGTTCTTGGTCACAGTGTCTGTCATAGCATTAGAAACCTAACGAGGACACATGGGTTCTGATCTTTGAACTTACAGGGTTGGAGAGATGGCTCAGTGGTTATGAGCACTGGCTGTTCTTCCAGAGGACCTGGGTTCAATCCCAGCACCTACATGCTAATTTACAACTGTCTATAACTCTAAAATCTGACACCCTCACATAGACATACGTGCAGGTAAAGCACTAATATACATAAAACAAAAATAAACAATTTTTTAAAAAAACTTGAGAGATTTAACTTAGATGGTTGTGGCAAATGCTTCTACTCATAGAACCTTTTGCTGGTATCGAAAACCAGGATGTGGGCTGGAGAGTCGGCTCAGCGGTTAAGAGCACTGACTGCTCTTCTAGAGGTCCTGAGTTCAATTCCCAGCAACCACATGGTGGCTCACAACCATCTGTAATGGGATCTGATGCCTTCTTCTGGTGTGTCTGAAGACAGTGACAGTGTGCTCATATACATAAAATAAATATATAAACTTTAAAAAAGAAAGCTCTCCAAAGGGACTAAAACCAGGATGTTTGTATCTTGTGTAAACTGGGAGGGGGAGGGCGGAGCAGCCTGAGAGGGGCTGGAACCCAGGCCTCTCTGCCCTTCTTTTCTCCTAGGGACAGGGGAGACCACTGTGGTGTCTGTCCAGGCTCACGCTCTCTCAGCTTCCAGAAAAGAGCTCTGACAGCGAGTGCTGCCCACATGGGAACTTGAGGCTGAAGCTGTATGGGCCTGGCTGGGTGAGCATGGCCAGTCTAAGCAAAGACACCTTTGGCTTCTTCATCAGCAAAGTCAGGACATCCTAGACAGCCAGCACATGGGTTCTGGCACAGTTCCAGGGGGCGTAGTAAGTTCTGAGGAGGGATTCAACTTGAATAGTCTTTCCCTGATCCAGCACAGACAAGAAAGGGCTTTCTGTGTTTTGTCCCATTCCCAAATGAACAGAATGACCCAGCTGCAGAAGGCCAACACTTGTGCCTCTTTAACCTGATGTAGGGGCCGGGGGGTGGGGGTGGGGGTGTTGTCTAGAAGAAATAAGATGACTGGGTGGGGACCTTGAGCACGCCTGTGGTGGCATGTGACTTGGGAGATGGTAGGAGGATCACTTGAACAATAGGAGTTCAAGTCTAGCTCAGGCACCATGAGACTCTATCTCAAAATGGTTGCTTGTGGCTGTAGCTCTGTGAGAACGGTTCCCAAGCTTGCATGAAGACCTGGGTTTGATCTCCAGCACTATAAACCAATATTAAAACAGGACAAAAATGTGATACCTAGCTTTTATTTCCATGACCCCAAGATTCTGAGTCCTTCCAAGTCCCTGACAGAATCTAGCCAGGAACTTGTTGAAGCTACACAGCTGAGGGGTACTCTGTTCTATCAGTCTTTATGTTTTTTGTTTGTTTTGTTTTGTTTTTTGTTTTTGTTTTGAGCAGGGTTTCTCTGTGTAGCCCTGGTTGTCCTGGAACTCACTCTCTAGACTAGGTTGGCCTCGAACTCAGAATTCTGCCTGCCTCTGCCTCCCAAGTGCTGGGATTAAAGGTGTGTGCCACCACTGTCTGGTTTAAGAGATTTTTTTTTTTAATGTATCTGAGTACACTGTAGCTGTACTGATGGTTGTGAGCCATCATGTGATTGCTGGAAATTTTGAATTCAGGACCTCTGCTCGATCCGGTCGGCTGGCTTACTCTGGCCCTGCTCACTTCAGCCTAAAGATTTATTATTATATCTAAGTATATATACCCTGAAGTTCTGTCTTCAGATGCACCAGAAGAGGGCGTCAGATCTCTTTATGGATAGTTGTGCCTATCAGTCTTTGAAACAGGAATGTGTGGGCTTCTGTCCCTGAGCTGTGTGTAGTCTTTGAACATGATGGTCCTAAAAAGCCCCGGTCACCCTCTTCTTCTTGTACCTCCTCCATTATCAAATCTTCATCCAGTCTAGCCATCAGTTCCTTAGGGTTCTAGTGCCTTGGTTTATGTACTGTTCACTTCATTCTCTGAGCCTCCTGAGCGATGGGCTGGGGCTGTCATCTCCCAATAGCAGGCCTTTTGACCCACCTAGCACTCCTGCTAACACCTGTCCTTTCCAGGTAGTGTTGCAGGATGTAGAGAGCACAGGAGAGTGGGACATGCCCCAGAAGATGTGATTATCGAAAACTGGCAAGATTGAGGCAGGAAAGCCCTTTGACATTGTCAAGGACCCCAGGGACCTCAGAGGTGAAGGTGGCTAGTCGCAGGCCTCTACGATGCACTCAGTATTTCTGTCTGTTGCGGTGGACACATATGCTCACATTCCACAGGCCCAGTTTTATATCACGCTCCTACTAGGATAAAACAACCATAAAGTAATGATTTGTGTGGGGCCATGTTTGGGGATGTGTAGCACCTTCTCTAAGTTTGCATCCGACTACTTAGGACTCTCCTGTGGTGATGGAAGCAAGCCCTCCTGCTCACAAATCATCAGGTAGAGGCTTTCGGCTGGCCACTGTGCTCACTCATCCTTGATCTCCCCTGCCACCTGCTGGACTATGCTAGAAAATACACCCGAATCTTCTCAGCCTGCCTCTAAAAGGACTTCTGCCTTTATTCTTCACCTTGTTGGCTTTGCCTTGGGCCCTGAACTCTGAGATCCTGAGGTCTATCGGCCACAGCTGTGAGTTCAAGCCAAGTTTAGAGCCTTGAGTCAGGTTTAGGCAAGATGAGTCTTGGCTAGTTGAATACTGACACGTGTCCAGTGGAAGGACCCAGTTCCTTAAATGGCACTCACATGACTGAGTTACAAGGTCCTGCCAGGTGGTCCTGTTGTACAGCAGTTTTTCTGTAATTGAAACACCACCCCCCATGGGGGGTGTTGTGAGACTCAGGAAGTAAACAAAAGGTCACATGTTTGAGAAAGCAGAAATTTGAAAGATTCTCAAAGGCCCTTCACCCATTTATGAAAGGAGTGAACAACTCTGATCAGACAGGCTGAGAAGATGTTTGTTTGTGAGAAGAGATTCTTGGACTGTCCAACTGCCTGCAAGCTGTGCGGAGAGCTTCAGGGTTGCAGTGTTTGTGAGTCATTACTGGTATTGGGGTAGGCTTCTCCACGATATGGCTACTTTTGAATCATCCATGTTCCTGTACATAATCCTCTCATCCATACTCCAGTTTGTAATCTCAATTAAAAAAAAAAGAAATTGGCTCATCAAGTTGGACTTTGGTGCAAGACTAACTTTAAGCTTATTGTGGGTTCCTTTTCTGGGGTGACTGTGTGTGTGTGTGTGTGTGTGTTGTGTCTCCCCACCCCAGAAAGTCTGTCATATAACACCCACAGTGCCCATATAAGCCATTCTGTAACCTCATTTTATCTCTCAAGTCTAATTCTCCAGCCCTCAAACTGTAGCTAACGCAAGAGAGAGGGCCAGCCCAAGATGCCGCTATCCAAGGTGCTGATTCTTTTAGCGCAGTGATTAATTCTTCACCAAGGGAGGGGGACCAGCTGAGTGACAAGACATCTGTCTCATTTAGTTTTCATAACTGAAAGGTCATGTTATGACCTTTTCCACATCACATTTGGGTCTGTGGATTGAGTTTCCACTAGACATTTCATTTCAACCTCCCGAGAACTCTACAGATGTATTATTTGTTTCTGTTTTAGGAGGGAGAAAAGGAACGTGGACAGATCAAGTGAAATAGTCAGGGTCGTGAGATCATGCCTAAAGTGATCTTCCATTAAAATCGTCCAATGGCGATGACAATATGCCTTGTCTTCAGTATCTGTGACTAGCACCTCCTTCCATCCAGGCCAAAAGTACATTTTCTCTCCGATGGTTTCCACCTTCCTCATGCTCGACATCTACGACCCATGTGCTGCCAGCTGTTCCACTGCCTCTTGCTCCTCTGTGGCCTCTGCCACGCGTTAAGCCCACACCTATGCTGCTATATTGAATGATCTGATAACATGTCATGTATCTTAAACTGAAGCCAATAAAAATTACTACGAGCTTTAAATCTGTATAACCCAATACAGTGGCAGAGTCACAATTGTTGGAGACACCCCACATTAAGCTCAAGATGTCTGGGACCCCTGATGATGTTGTAACTCAAGAGACCCCCCCCCCTCAGGGTCTCAGCTCAGGCGCGCAACCCCTCAGAACACAGCTTGATGAGACGATTGCTGTAACAGCATGAGGTTTGTTTATTTATTTCATGTCCACGTACATGGTACGTGGGGTTGCAACTCCTCGCAGGGAGAGTCAACCCCGAACAAAGAAAGCATACATCTTTTATACCCTTCTTGCAATGGGGATGACGTGCTATAAGTCATATGTTTTTAAATTTACAGGTCAAGAGGGATTTTTGCAATAAGATTGTTGACAGTTTGTGGCCTTCCTTGGATTCCAGTAGCAGGAGGGGTGGGGGGGGGATTCAGAGAACTGTTACATCTTATTTTGTCCTGACTTTGTCACCACAGCCTCAGCCTGGTCACTTTGTCTGCTTGAAGCTTTTGTTTTTTCATTCTTAGAGCCTATGTCTATGTTTTCAGAAAACTCTGTTCGAAGGTCAGGGCAGAAGCCGCTGCAGCTGCCGGCTCTCTGCAGAGCAGCTTCTCTCTGCCCTTTCTCTGTCTTAAAGGGGCAGCCTCTCACAGAGAGGCCCTGTTACTAGGGAAGGAACATTGATTTCCACAATGACAAGGAAGAAAAACCTGCCAGGGGTACCATGTTCCAGAGCCCAAGACTATGGCCTCTGGTGGGCCCAGTATGAGAACTGAGAGGCCCTAAGGCCTGCTTCTTTGGCGCAAGAAGCTCATGATGTCATTTCTGCAACTATTCTTAGTACTTATCATTCTCCTTATCTATTTACTGTTCCTTCTCTTTCCTTCTTCCTTGATTAAACCTGTATTTGGTCACCTGGCAAGACCTAGTAGGAGCCCGTTTGATATCCAGGAACTAGATGTTACCAATAATATTACAATGAAAGCTGTTCATTAATTCAACAGAAATGTATGTTATGGTCACTTGCTCGAGGAGGAAATGAAAGTAACCTAGAGCTGCGGGGAAAAAAATGAGTAAATCTGCAGCTGTTCCCCCAGTCTTAGTCTCAATTCTAGATAATTAAAACAGTACATTTTATTACAAAACTGAGGGTGGAATAGCATACAGATATTTCCCAGAAAGTCAGCAATGGGTTCCTTGGGTTCAGGAACGATGGTGGTAGCCCCCTAGGAATTCTCCATACAGGTTAGGTGAGGATAGTTTTGTAGACAGAAAAATGGGGTCCTGGATGTTTGATTTGGATTGGAGATCCGAAGATTGCAGGGTCAGCAGTATGACCTCATGTTTGCCCTTTTATGAAACCATACTGTCTCACACACGTCTGAAAGATACTGACTTTGTAGCCGCAATACTGTTGTCCCCGACCTCACCGGAGACTGGTGGTTGGGAGATATAAAAAAAATTGTGCTTGCTACAAAACTTTTATGTTTGAGAGTGTATGGTTCCCTTTTTTTCTGTTCTAAATCCGTACTACTCTGTATCACAAGAAAATGTTGGCACAGTCAAATAGAGAAGCATTTAGCCACCCTCCTATGAACCTTGTAACCCAACTTCCTTGTATGATTTTAATAAAAGACTGAGGCTGAGTCAAGTCTATGTGAGCATTTCTGACTCCCAAGTTTAGAAATCTGTCAAGGCCAAAAAGAAAAGGCATGCCAGCATGTAGAGAGCCGTATTGGAGTACCATGCTGCCTGGCAGGAACTTGACATTGGCCAAGGATAAAGGCTTCAAGTAGGAATCTGACATTGAGGCATAATAGGGAAGTAGGTTAAGGCAGGAATTTTAATCTTAGGGTGGAACGAGAGAAGCAGGCTTCAGGCAAGGTTTTGGGCTTGGATGAGGAAGTAGGCTCAGGTATTTTGATCATTCTGACAACGTTTGCCCTTTGAAACAACTGTCACGGGACTGGAGAGATGGCTTAGTGGTTAAGAGCACAGACTGCTCTTCCAGAGGTCCTGAGTTCAGTTCTCAGCAACCACATGATGGCTCACAACCATCTGTAATGGGATCTGATACACTCTTGTGGTGTGTCTGAAGACAGCTACAGTGCACTCATATAAATAAATCTTTAAAAAACAACAACAACAACAACAACAACAAAAAAAAAAAGCTGGGCGGTGGTGGCGCATGCCTTTAATCCCAGCACTTGGGAGGGAGAGGCAGGAGGATTTCTGAGTTCGAGGCCAGCCTGGTCTACAAAGTGAGTTCCAGGACAGCCAGGGCTACACAGAGAAACCCTGTCTCGAAAAACCAAAAAAAAAAAAAAAGAAAGAAACAACTGTCACAGAATTTTGCTTATTACCTTGACAATTTTGTGTTTACTGTCTTGCTTGTTCCTTACTGTACCACTATTGACCTTAATTCCTGCATGTAATTAAATTGGTATAAAAAGTGGACTTGAAATTATTAAACCTGCCTTCAGTCTCAGAATTGACTGGGGTAAAGCTGCAGTTTTGTCTAATTGTCTCTTTCTTTTTAATCCTCGCTCCTGCGCTGGAGAACCTGTTGACTGACTGAGGAGGCTTGGTCACCAGTGTGTATCTCAAGTGTGTGTTTTCTTATTCACCTACCAGGGATCCCTAGTCCATGATGAACCCTGACTCGTGTCGAGGCTGGACCCCGGCACACAATAAACATTTCAGGTTGGTAAGATGGTTGAGAAGGCAGAAGTGTCTTCTACAAAGCCTCATGACCTGACTGAGATTCTCCAGGACTCACATGGTGGAAGGACTGACGCCTGCAAGTTATGCTCTGACTTCCCTTTCCACACGCACAAAGGGACGCATGAACACACCACCTCTACCCAACACAAATAATGTAAATATAATAAAGATTTTTAAATCAATAAATTGGTCTAAATTCAGCTTACTAGTCAGGTAATGGCATGCAAGTTTTTTAATCTCTGTAGGTTTTGTGCCGGGAGCCACCAAGGAGAAACCAAAAACTAGTTGGTGATCTTCCTGAGATGGTTCTGTCTTGGACTATAAAGTTAATGACAGATTTGCTTCTTCAGGCAAGGCCAAGGAAATTTCATTTTAGGAAAGATTTCTGCTATTAATATGCTTTTCCTGTTACTATTAAACACATATAACAATCACTAGGTATTAGCCCACCTTTTTGAGCAGAGCTCTGTATAACAAAGATGTACTGTCTTGTAGTGTGTTGTGGGAAATATTAAAAAAGATCCCACCATCTCTCCTGCCCCACCAGGCCACAACACCATGTCTTGGCAGGGTTCTGCTCTCGGAGTGTTCTTGTTGCCAAGTTATTCTCTCCCAGCTAGCTCCCACAGCATCCCAGCTGTGTTTTCTCTCCGCCATAAACCCCTTTAATCAGCGGACCCACATTCCAGTAACCAAGTAAGTCAAATATCGCAATTTACAAGATGTCAATACAATAATTTTAGAGCCAATTGATAATGATAAAGGCCTTATCCCAATATTTCTAACCTTATAAAAATATAGCTATTTGTGGCTAGTAAATGCCACGCAGGTCCATGTCCAAAGCCACCTCGATTCTCCTCCTTCCTCCTCCTGCAACCTCTCTTTCCCACCAACTCCTAGCTCTGTCTTCCTTTTCCTCTTCAATTACTGGCCTTCCACTGCCCTAACGTGATTGGACAAGGGAAATCCTACAACAGTAGTGATGCTATATAGACAAATAGATTTCTTAATTCTTAATGATGATCTTATAAGAATTTCTAAAATTATATTAGTAATTATTAAGCTCTTTTATAATAGGACTGCTATTAAGTCCTTTTTGATGTCAAAACTGCATTGAGAACTCTGTCAGTCTTCAAGTGTCATGAGTTAATTGCTTCTGAGATAGCAAGCAGGCATTTACAACTTAGACCACACTCCAAGAGGTTGTAAAAACAATTAACCAAATGTCATAAAAACAGAACTAATGATTAATTATTGGTGCACTGACAGAAGATAAAATATTGACTGAGTTTATCTATACAAAACTTCAATGATAACTTAGTTATGGTCTTTAACTCCCCATGAACCTGTAGAGTTAGTGACAGATGATGAATGTTTAGCCAGATAATTACTCTTATTACATATGCATGTAAACATTCTCTGTTGTAAACTTCTTATTCAGTTTAGGATTTGAATTTATGTTTTAACTTCTAGTGAAGTTTTGTAAAAAAAAAAGAGAGAGAGAGAGAGAAAGAAAAGAGGGGAGGATGAGGATGATGCCTGGGAAAACCATGTGACCTATTCTTCTAGAAGTTACAAAAGAACTAGAAATGACTACATCGAGGGGCATAGCATTGGGAGTAAGGCATTGGGAGCAAGAGCATTGTTAATCAGAGCAGGAGGAGAGGACAAGATCAGGAGAATGCAGAGTGAAATAACTTAGAAATTATAAGGCAACTTAAAAAAAAATTAAGAGAGCTGGGCAGTGGTGGCGCATGTCTTTAATTCCAGCACTTGGGAGGCAGAGGCAGGTGGATTTCTGAGTTCAAGGCCAGCCTGGTCTACAGAGTGAGTTCCAGGACAGCCAGGTATATATGGAGAAACCCTGTTTAAGAAAAAAAAAAAAAAAAGGGCTGGTAAGCTGTTAAAAACAGTGACTGCTCTTCCAAAGGTCCTGAGTTCAAATCCCGGCAACCACATGGTGGCTCACAACCATCTGTAATGAGATCTGATGCCCTCTTCTGGAGTGTCTGAAGACAGCTACAGTGTACTCACATATAACAATAAATAAATCTTAAAAAGAAAAAAGAATATTTAAAAAAATAAGAGAGTAATATGCAGAATGCAGAGGGAAAGAGGAAAAAAGAAGAAGATGCTGCAAGGAGGCAGAAGGAGCAGGCCAGCTTCTCCTTACCATGGGATGGAACAGGTCTTTTCTTAACAGCAAGGCAGGCTTAGTTTTGTTAAAGAGGACAAAGCTTTCTTCTTACAGGTTTGTGCTTCATTCATTTAGCAATAAAAGGAGAGAAGCTTTTCCCTCCTCCATACAATAGAGCTCATTTTTCATCTAGAATGAGTGAGTTCTTTCTGCACTGGCGCTTGGTCTTTTGCTCCAATATACATATGTAAGTATGGCTGTGTGTGTGTGTGTGTAAGTATGTAATTATGAGCTAAGTATGTAAGCTGGGTCAACTGGTTTGAATGAAAATATATGAATATATAAACATGAATCTGTATATGAATTTATGTGAGTATCCATATTTGCTTGTGTAAAAGTTTTCCTTCTGCCAGCCTCATTCTCTTCTCTGGTTCAATAGAAGTTTATTGCTCCAAACTTCCCCCTAGCCTGACAATCAAGAGACATCTGGACAAAAGAGAAAAGGCTCTAGCAGTTAATCCTTTACCTAACTCCCTGCTGTTTTACAATGAGGTGCTAAACAACTGAGACTGCTGTTTCTGGCCTTAAAGCAGCTCAAGAAAGTCAGCTACAGTAGCAACGTGACTTAGACTTAAGATAGGTGAATGGTTTATTACTAAACAGCAACCCTAAATATCTCATAAGACAAGGCCTTGCCACCACTGACGCTCTTCACCGTCCACTGCCTCAAGAGGAAACAAGAAAGAAGAGGTACTGAGCTGACCTTGAACAAGTTTGATTTCTTCATCTTGAAAGAGTATAATAATAAACCCTATGGTTGCTCTCTGGTCCACTCTCCACCTGTGTGTGTGTGGGGGGGGGTCCTGACGCCCTAAGTCTATGTTAATAACAGAGGCTCCCAACTCCTTCTCTACATGGAGACCCAGGTGATCATCTGCCTGTGCACAGCAAGGCTAAGGGGAGTTTGGAATTTGCCTCCAGGTAGAGCTGCTGATAGGTCACCCTGGACATAAAACTCCATCATTTGTTTCTTTTTTTTTTTTTTTTTGCGCCACCACACCCGGCGAATCCCTCCTGATTATACTAGCCGATCATACCTTCTCACCATCCTAAACCACAGGTCCACACTTTCCCCTCAGCCTCCCGCCACCTTTCCCAGTGGCCTCCACATGTTTTATCACCTATAAAACGAGCCCAACCAGCCAGGTGGTGGTGAGGATGCATGTCTTTAATTCCAGCACTGGGAGGCAGGGGTAGGCAGAGAAACCCTGTCTTAAAAAACAAACAGACAATAAAAAGCATATCAGGACTCTTCCCAGACACCCTTCTTGGTTTTCCCTCCCTCCTCTCTAGCTTTCTTATCTTTCTTCCATATTAATTTGCCGCCATTCTAGATGAATAAGACACGAACAATGATACTCTGAGATGCTATAACTCCGTACACAAAGCAAAAGGAAGCGCCAGCTCTCCAGGTGCTAACTTCCTCTGCCAAGTCCAGAAGCGCCAACTTTTGACCATGGTAAAGGACCCAATGCTACAGAGTTGCTGTCTCTCAGACTGTTTAACTTTTATATCATGTCCCCTGTGGTCTGTGCTTGTATATGATGCTGAGGACTGGGCTGGAGAGACGGCTCAGCGGTTAAGAGCACTGACTGCTCTTCCAGAGGTCCTGAGTTTAAATCCCAGCAACCACATGGTGGCTCACAACCATCTGTAATGAGATCTGACGCCCTCTTCTGGTGTGTCTGAAGACAGCTACAGTGTACTTACATATAATAAATAAATAAATCTTAAAAAAAATGATGCTGAACTAAACCCACAGCGCATGTGTGCTGGGCAAGTGTCTTACCGCGTGCCACCTTCTTTAAATGTAAGCTCTCTCAGCACTTGGGCACTTAGGAAAAAAAATCCGTTGAGAACCATTTAACAGGGTCTTCATGCTGGGAGGGAAGAGAAGTCATCTTCTCTGTCTCTGAGGGTTTTCACTGTCAACTCCCATGGACCTGTATATTCACAAATGCCACATTCCACAGGTCAGGCAGTTGCTGCAGTCTGCCCTCTGCTGGGCACATTTTGAACATCACAGACTGAGTGCTCAGACACCCAACAAAGAAGAAAATCAGGACTGGAGAGATGGCTTAGGAGTTAGAGGGCCTGGATTTGGTTCCCAGCACCCACATAGTGTCTCACAACCATCTATATAACTCCAAGTCCAGGGGATCTAATGCCCTCTTCTGACCTCCTCAGGCACCAGGCACTCTTGGTGCAATACATACACACATACATACATACATACTTAAATACAGGCAAAACACTCATTCACATAACATAAATCTTTTGAAAGATTAAATAATAAAAACTACTCTTTGAAGAAAAGCAACAGTCAGACTAAATATAAACAAATCTGAGAGCTTTTTTAGTTTTTGTTATTGTTGTTGTTGTTGTTGCTGTTTTATGGTTTTTGATTTTTTTCGAGACAGGGTTTCTCTGTGTAGCCCTGGCTGTCCTGGAACTCACTCTGTAGACCAGGCTGGCCTCGAACTCAGAAATCTGCCTGTCTCTGCCTCCCAAGTGCTGGGATTAAAGGTGTGTGTCACCACCGCCTGGCTTGTTTTTGTTTTCTTTTAAAAAATTATTTACTTTATTTTATTTTATGTATAGGAGTACACTGTAGCTGCCTTCAGAAGAGGTCATCAGATCCCAGTACAGATGGTTGTAAGCCACCATGTGGCTGCTGGGAATTGAACTCAGGACCTTTAGAAGAGCAGTCAGTGCTCTTAAAAGCTGAGCCATCTCTCCAGTCCATTTTTGTTTTGTTTTGTTTTGTTTTTAAATTCCCATGTGCTTCTCCTCTGGAGTCACTTCTTCTTAGAGAGACAGGGAAGATTCAATGTCACAGCAACACAGAAGATAACATCTTATGTCACTTATTTACATTTTATACAAAGTACGGTTTAACTATGGGGGGAAAAACCCTCCCCAAACACGTCCACGCATCGCACAGTGACCTATTCATGTCACTTTAATTCCCTTCTTCCTTTCCGTTCATAAAATTTTAAGTTGAGATAAAATAAATATATGTGATATAATCATTTTCCACTTAGACCAATTCAGTTGACCAAACACTCAAAGTTGTACAAAAGCTGCCACAGTCTTCTTCCAAATGTCCTTGTCACCCTAACTCACAGGCTCTGTGGTGGAAGATAAAGGTATAGACTACCTTCTACCTGGGGAGATGCCACCTCAGAGATGGCAGCTGAATCGATTCTAGGGAAAAGACTAGACACCAACCACAGCAAATACTGTGTCAGGCCTTTGCTCTCTGCGCATAATAACCCCAGCCACCTGTGTCCTCTGTCCCTCCTTATACCAATCCAGAGAGGAGGCTTCAGCCCCTGAGCCAACTCCAAGTATCTGTGGGTGTCTGTAGACACCCTCAGTGGTTGCCTGGAATCTTTTTCTACTAGGACTGAGAAGCTACTGAAGTGGCAAAGACACTCATAATGGAAAATATCCAAGGCTTTCCCTGTGCATCAGCAGTGGGTCAGAGTTTATACCCCAGGTGACAAGCTATTCCTGGGGCCTGGAAATCAAATTTTGCTTGGAGGCCATGGTCCTCACTGGAAAGTTAAAAGAATTACTGTATAATATGTAGTAACATTTTTTTTTTCCAGGAAGCCTCTGAAAGACAGATAACCTGTTAGCCATTGTGAGAGTTAGACCAACTCCCAAATCTAACACCAAGCTCAGACCCTGTGAGTTACCATATGGATGACCCTTCCTCATAACAGATCTGTTCTTAGACTCTGATGCCAATCAAGTGATCCAACTTATAGTAAACAGAGCACAAGTATAGCAAGCCCAACAGGAATTATTAAACACAAAGTTATCCCCAGTCCCAAGGATGGAACCCCAAGGACTGTAAAACTGGGAGACGGAGTCCTCCTTAAAACCTGGAGGAAAAGACCTACATCGTAGTTAGTTGGGTCCTTGATGGAAGGGATTTTGCTCTAAGCACCCCTGGATGTTACATGGTTCACATCTCTAAGGATTAAACCAGTGATCCTGACACCAGGCACTCTGCCCAGGACTCAGAGAAGACGCCTACATGATGAGCCAGCCCAAGACCTTAAATTTCCCTTTAAAAGACAAAGATAAGTGACACTTGGTAGCTATTAACTCAGATGTAATAAAACACCTCCTGTTCTGGCTTCTCCTGTTTCTCCCTATAGAAATCATAATCTGGGGCTGGTGAGATGGCTCAGCGGGTAAGAGCACTGACTGTTCTCCCAAAGGTCCTGAGTTCAAATCCCAGCAACCTCATGGTGGCTCACAACCACCCGTAATGAGATCTGACTCCCTCTTCTGGTGTGTCTAAAGACAACTACAGTGTACTTACATATAATAATAAATAAATCTTTGGGCCAGCGCAAGAAAGGACTGAGCAAGCAAGATTAATCAGAGCGAGCAGGGCTGACCGGAGTGAGCGGGGTTGACCGGAGCAAGCAGAGGTCTTAAATTCAATTCCCAGCAACCACATGAAGACTCACAAACATCTGTACAGCTACAGTATACTCATATAAAAACAATAAATGAAAGTAAATAAATCTTTAAAAAAAAAGAAATCATAATCTGAAAGCAGGGCATGTGAGCTCTTAGCACAATGGAGTCATCTGTCTTCCCAAACCAAAGAACCTCACAGCATTATCTTCTCTCTCCCTCCAGTCCCACCTCTCATCCACTCATTACTTATTTATTTATAAGATTTACTTTATTGTATTTATGTATGTAAGCACATTGTCACTCTCTTCAGACACAACAGATCTGCACTGGATCCCATTACAGATGGTTGTGAACCACCCTGTGGTTGCTGGGAATTGAACTCAGGACCTCTGGAAGAGCAGTCAGTGCTCTTAACTGCTGAACCATCTCTCCAGGCCCCTTGTTATTTATTTTGAGATGCCCCCTCCCCAGTTCCTGTGTAGTGTCCTGACTTCATTTGCTGTTGCTGCTGTTGTTTTGAGATGGGGGTCCTACTATATAGCCTTGGCTGGCCTGGAACTTGCTATGTAGACCCAGCTAGCCTTAAACTCACAAGAGATTCACCTGCCTCTGTCTCTTGAGTTCTGAAACTAAAGGTGTGTACTACCATCATGGCCTTGCCCTGACTTTTTAGTTACAGAAACAGGTGATCACTGTCATGTTTGTCGCAGAGATTTGACTTTCGAAGTACAGATTTAGTCTCCGGGCCACTGTGGATGCTCTGGGAGTCCTCATCATATACCAAAGGGCAGCGTCTGCAGTTATGAGCACGTCAGCCTAGACTCTGCACATGTATGTTGCTGTTGGGAGCAACATCTAAGCAGGGGTTCTTGGGACATGCTTTTGCCAGGTTTATTACAGGTAACACATTGGTAATCTTGGTCACGGAGACTCTCCTTACATTTTGGAGGAAGCAGATTGTTCATGTCATATTTCTGTTCTTGTTCAGAGAAAGACAACAGATGTTTATATTCATGTGTACTTCCAGAATGGTTTGACTGGACCATTTATAAATGCTTTTCTCTTTGAAGCAAGTCACTCACTGGTTACCGTCAACAGTATGTGCTTAGTTTTGTTTTGTTTTTATTTTATTTTTCTGACTGACCACAGCCTGACTAAACTTTCTAAAGGAGACCTTGGCTTCAGAAAATTTCTGGCTTTCCCTGGTACTTTGTGACCTCCTAACCTCTCTCAGCAAGGGCCTCCGGGCAACAACCTGAAAGGTAGGGCATTAGTCAGACAGGACCTCAGCTGGGGAAGAGGCTCCGAACTCTCCAAAGGCCTTCTGCTTGCTAAAGGCAGTGCCTTCCCCAGAGCTTAGGAATATTCCAAACATATTTGTCACTCAAAGTTTTGATTCTAATTGGAGGCAGGTGGAGAGTCACAGGACACAAACTTTTGAAGGGCTATAATTTTCATTTGCTGTTGGGAAGGAGAGAAAGTTGAGAGTAAGATAATAAAGCAATTAAAAGTTTTCTCAGTAACAGTGAGGAGGCAGGCCCTGAAGGCAGCTTGCATCAGTTTGCAGCAACAGGGAAACTCCTCCGGGAGGCTTGACCCAAGGCGCAGGTCTGAAGTCTGAGTTTTGCCTCCGCAGCTGACATCATGATGTCAAGTTCCACTTCTGTTTGTTAGAAGCTGATCTCCTTACCCAGGGGGACTTTCTAAGTCTGCTCTCTGCCTTCCCATGCCTCATGAATGTGCAGGCCCTGCTTGGGGGGGGGACCTCATGGATGTACAGTCCCTGCTTTGGGGAGCCTCATGGGTGTGCAGGCCCTGCTTGGAGGGACCTCATGAGTGTGCAGGCCCTGCTTTGGGGAGCCTCATGGATGTGCAGGCCCTGTTTTGGGGGACACACTTCATACTCTAGCCCTCCACACCACCGCAGGAGTCTTTAAGTCAGAGCCTAGTGGTTGCATGCTGTGACCCTACCAAGCCTGTGCACACTGCCTCATCTGAGGCAGCCTTCTCTGCTACATATGCACGAAGTTACATACACCCCACTTGCCAAAGGCCCCCAAAGGCAAATCCCAGAAGTTGTAAGAACATCATACTAATTGATTGGTAGGAAATAAAATTTTTCGCTTTGGTATGCATTAATTCATTTCTCTTGTTGAAAGTCTAGTCCTCTTATACAGTATTACATGTCTCCCCATAAGCCATGAACTATAAATAATCTGACTATAAAAACTGTTTTTTAATTTTTTTTTGAAAATTGTTTCTTAAAAAAATTAATATATTTCTGATTCTAAATCATTTAGATTTTTCCCCTATGGATTAAAAAATATTCAGCTAGGTTGCTGGAGAGGTGGGTTAGCAGTTAAGAGTGATTAGTGTTCTTCTAGAGGATCAGAATTCTGTACCCAGCGCCCATGTTACTCAGCCACTAGTAACTCCACTCCAGGGGATCTGACACCCTCTCCTGGCCTTCAACGGTGCCCACCCACACATGGCACACACATACATAAGTAAAAATAATCTGTAAAGTTGTCAAGTTATAAACAGCAGCCATGCAAAAAGTGTCATTACTTGATCTTTGTTACAGTCACAGTGTCTAATTGTTCTGCCTTCCACAAATTGCTGTGACTCTAAGTCCATGGTCATCAACTTGTGGGTCAAGACTCCTTTGGGGATCTGTGGTGGTTTGAATAGATATGCTGGATAGATTCATGTGTTGAATGCTTGGCCATAGGGAGTGGTACTATTAGGAGGTGTAGCCTTATTGGAGGAGAGACGGGCTTGTTAGAGGATGTACGTCACTGTGGGGGCAGGTTTTGAGGTCTCCTATGCACAAGCTCCACCCAGTGTGAAATTCTAGTGTCCTCCTGGCTGACTTCACAACAGCTCCTCACACCGTGTCTACTTCTATGCTGCCATGCTTCCCACCATGATGATAATGGACTGAACCTCTGAACCTATAAGCCAGCCCCAATTAAATGTTTTCTTATATAAGAGTTTCTATGGTTTTGGTGTCTCTTCACAGTAATAAAACCCAAACTAAGACAGAAGTTGGTACCAGGGACTGGGATGTGCTCTGATAGGCTTGACCATGCTTTTGTTTGAAGGAATGTGGATTTTGGAATTTTAAATTAGGAAAGCAATAGAATGCTTTAAGTGGGGTTTAATGGGTCATCCTAGTAGGAATATGAAAGACATTGGTGATAAGGGTTATTTGAACTGTGGGGGCCTGACTCAAGAGGTTTCAAAGGAGAAGAATTTGAGTATGTTGCCTAGATTTTGTTCTTGTGTTATTTTGGTGAAGATTGTGTCTGCTTTTTGCCCTGGTCTGAAGACTCTGCCTGAATCTAAGGTAAAAAGATTTTTTTTTAAATTTTATTTATTTATTTTATATATATGACGAGTACACTGTAGTTGTCTTCAGACACACCAGAAGAGGGCATCGAATCCCATTACAGGTGGTTGTGAGCCACCATGTGGTTGCTGGGAATTGAACTCAGGACCTTTGGAAGAGCAGTCAGTGCTCTTAACCGCTGAGCCATGTCTCCAGGCCCCTAAGGTAAAAAGATTTAGATTAATTGTATTGGCAAAGGAAATCTCGAAACAGCCTAATATAGACTCAGTCCTGTGGTTTACTATTATGAGGAGTGTTTTGCAAATGAAGCAAGCTATATAAGAAAAAACATAAAATGTATGATTCAAGGACTAAAGGAGCACCAGGAAGTGGAATGGAGCTAAACCCCATGTTCAAGGTGATAAACAGATTAAAGATAATACTTGAAATTAAGGGTGATGCAAGATATTTCTTATCCATTCACATTGAGGCAGGGAGAGGCCAGTGATTGGAGGGGAGAGAGGAGGAGGAGCTAAGAGAAGGAGGGGCGGAGAGAGAGGGAGCCTGGGAGCTGCTTGAGGAGAGGGAGGAGGAGACACTCAGATCCAGATGGTGTCAGATGTGTTTCTGGTGTGCTGAAGTGTAAAGGGTGCAGTTAAACCATAATTTTTAACAGCTGAGTGTAATTCTTTGATATGTTTAAGTTTTTTGTATACGGGACGCGAGGTCTCGTATTCACCTTGATCGGAGTCCTCTTCTTCAGAATCTGTAGCTACCCCATCATAATCATTTTCCTCTTCACTACCCTCTCCTTGGTCATGATTAGTACTATCTGGCTCGGGCCCATCTCGGGCCGACCTAGTTCGTGACCTCGGGCTATCTAACTCGGACTCCTCCCTGGCTTGTCTGGCACGTGCCCTGGTCATAACAGGAAAAGTTGGCTTTGGCTGGGATCTTTTTAACTCTGAAGTGTATCTTGTGACTGGCCTATCCCTTTTAAATGTGTGGCGGTAGCCTCGAGGGGCCAAGTTGATGGCCAATGTCTAGAGGAAAGCACTCTTGCATCCGCCCCGGTATCCAAAAGGCCCTGGAACTGTTTGCCATCTAGCCAGAGCATCATCATGGGTCTTTCATCAGTTAATTTTTTTTTTTGTTTTTTTCGAGACAGGGTTTCTCTGTGTAGCCCTGGCTGTCCTGGAACTCACTTTGTAGACCAGGCTGGCCTCGAACTCAGAAATCCTCCTGCCTCTGCCTCCCAAGTGCTGGGATTAAAGGCGTGCGCCACCACCGCCCGGCTCATCAGTTAATTTTTGAACCCAATAGATATCTGAGGAGCTGGGGGAGGAGGAGCCACACCCTTCTTTCACATGAGAGAATTGTCCCACAAAGGGAAGTGGCAAGGCTTGCGCAATGCGCTGTCCGGCCCTGAGCGTCAAGGGGCCACGCGCGGCAGTAGCCAGGAATTTAATCTCTCGAGAGTAATCAGCATCAATCACGGAGGGAAGAATAACAAGCCCCTGAAGGGCACTAAGAGGCTCGTCCGATAATTAGGAAAAACATACCAGATGGTGGGGGTCCAAACTTTCCAGACTCTATAATAATGGTTCCTTCTTCGGGGGTTATAACCCTGGTGGTGGAGGAACACAAGTCCAGTCCTGCGCTCCCTGCTGTTGCCCTAGATAAGCTGGTGTCGCAGGAGTTTGGTGCTGTACTTGGGGGTGTGTGATCATCTGTGGGTAGGGGCCCCGCACTGGGGCCCCTTGGCCGTTTCCCTGGACCGCAGGGAGGGCTTGTCCATTAGCATCAGTTCTAGACCGACATTCTTTAGCCCAACGGCGGCCTTTCCTACAGCGAGGACAAACTCCCGGTGCAGTAAGCTTAGGGGCCCCTTGGCCAATGGCGGGTTTAAATGGCTGGCTGGGGTTGAGAGCGCTACATTCTCTAGCAAAGTGACTAGGCTGCCCACATCTAAAACATGTTTTGCCTCTAGGGCGGTCAGAATCTCCAGTATTTTGGAACACAGCCCCAATAGCTAAACTGATAGACTTGGACACTTGATGTGAGAAGGAGTCAACATCATTGCAAAGTTTAACCATTCCGTAATATCAAGATCTTTGGTCTTGCCTCGTAACGCGGCTCTGCACGCTGAGTTAGCGTTTTCAAGAGCAAGCTGCTTAACGAGGAGCCCCTCACTTTCACTTTGACCTAGGATTCTTTCTGCTGCTTCCTGTAACCTCCCCACAAATTGAGCGTAGGGTTCCTGGGCCCCCTGGACTATTTTAGTTAAGGGGGTGGTGAGGGCTCCTGTAGCAGGAACCGCTCTCCAGGCAGATAAGGTGGCCTGCGCTGTTTGAGCGAGTACGCCAGGGGACAATCCTAATTGTTTCTCCTCGGAGGCAAATGGGCCCCTCCCACACAACTTGTCCGCTGTCCAAGAGGTGGTCCTGCCTAGTGGGTTTTTTCTGTTCCTAGCGGCCAGACTCTCGGACCTATCTATGAATTCAGATTTCCAAGTTAAGTATTGTCCTCTGGTGAGGACAGACTGCACCACCTTAGTCCATTCACTAGGAGTCAGATATCCAGACCCTGCAAGTCCTTCTAAAACGGACAAGGTAAAGGGTGCAGTTAAACCATAATTTTTAACAGCTGAGTGTAATTCTTTGATATGTTTAAGTTTTTTGTATACGGGACGTGAGGTCTCGTATTCAGCTTGATCGGAGTCCTCCTCTTCAGAATCTATAACTACCTCATCATAATCATTTTCCTCTTCACTACCCTCTCCTTGGTCATGATTAGTACTATCTGGCTCGGGCCCATCTCGGGCCGACCTAGTTCGTGACCTCGGGCTATCTAACTCGGACTCCTCCCTGGCTTGTCTGGCACGTGCCCTGGTCATAACAGGAAAAGTTGGCTTTGGCTGGGATCTTTTTACAGTGTTAGATGGTCTTTTTGGGGCATCTTGTCCCTTTCTCATGGTCTCTTGTAAATTTTGAATATCTAAAGTAAGATCTCCTAATTCCTGCTGTAATTGTAAAACTTGCCTAAGGCCGGTAATTTGTGCCTGAAGTGCAGCCTTAGTTTGGGTTAGTCCCTCTACCACTGCGATCGGCAGGGGCGCAGGGGGAGCTGACGGTAATGGGGGCAAGTAGGGCGGGGGGCGATTGGGTCTGGAATTTTGAGTGAAAAAAAATCTTGGAATGTTGAGGTCCAGGACCATATCTCTCTTCCTTATATCTAGCGGCCTCCTCCTCTAATTCAGCCTCAGAGGCTGGATCGATGTCTGAATCAAAAAAATGGCGAGATTGATATCGTTTGTTCTTGCCTCTTTTTCGATTGTTGGAAATCTCTTTAAGAGAGGGATAGATGGTCTTTGGGTCTTTGGACGCACTGGGATCTTCCAGGGAGTGTAGCGTCTTGGGCGGGGGACTTCCGCCCTCTCCCGGCATATCGATAATAATGGAGGGGCAAGGAGAATGAGGCTCGCTGCTTTTACTTTCATTTTTATGTGACGGCGGCCATGAAGCCTGCAAGAAGTCCTCTGCTATAGTGAAGAGACGGGCATTCTCACCCCCTTTCTCAGCATCTTGTATTATGTCTCTTATAATGCCCCAATAACTAAAATATGCAGCGGACACTGGGTCACCAGCTTTTAAAAGCTTCTTAATATCTTTACCAACCTTATTCCACATAAGTGGGTGTATATCAGGACCGCTTAAAACCAACCAAGGACATTTTTCATCAACAAAACAAAAAAACTTAATTAAATCTTTTTTCTTAACTCTTATTCCTCTCTCCCTGAGCAAACACTTGATTTCTCCTATAAAACAAGCTTCCTTAGACAATTGTTTCCCCATGACAATCGGACGACAATTATTTGGCCAAACTCACCTCCCTTTCCAGCGACGCACGAGTGATGCGGCGTGAAAGGTCCTCGATTCCTTTTCCGGGGTTCCTCCGTCGTCCGGTAGTTGGCAGTGCTTCGGGTCCCTGTTCGGGCGCCACTTGACCCGTCCAGCAGGTCTAGTTATTCAGGGTCCCGAAGAGGCGCTACCTGAGGGTCATGGGGGAGAGAAAGAAAAGAGACCAAGCAAGATTCCATTTGTCAAGGTCTCGTTTATTGTCACACAGGCAGCACGTTTTAAGCAGTGGGGATGAGGAGGTTGGGAAGGGGAGCTAGGGGGAGGTGAGCTATGGGCCAAGCCCTGAATGAGGAAGTTGGGAGGGGGAGCTAGGGGGAAGTGACCTTTGCAAAATGCAAAGGAGGGAGGGGTCAAGGTATTCTTGGCACGAGGAAGCACAAAGGGCATCTGGTGAAGACATCTGGTATCTGCGCACGTAGGGACATCCCGTGGTTAAGGGTGGAGCGATCCGTATCAGCAGTTCCTGGGCAGGGCTTAGTTCAACAATCTCATGGTCATAAGACAGCCATGGCTGAATGACCTTGTTTGGCTCCCCACAGAAAATTACTGCCAGACTAGAGCTGATTGCTTTTCCAGAGGAGGGTTCAAGTCCTGGGAATGGTGGTGCACACCTTTAGACCCAGCAGTCAGGAGGCAGAAGCAGGCAGATCTCTAAATGTGAAGCCAGCCAAGGACACACAGAGAGATTCCATCACAAACAAAAGCATTCCTAGCGAGCACATGTTGTTGTTGCTTTCTGCTTCCACACAAACTTTAAAAATGTTTTATCTGCCTGTGAATAACGGTCCTGGATTTTTTTTTTGGAAGGTGTGTGTGTGCAGTGTCCTAGCCAGGGTTACCATTGCTGTGATAAGATACCATGACTAAAGCAGATTGGGGTTTATTTGTTTACACTTCCAAATTACTATTCATTGAATGAAGTCAGAGCAGGAACTCAAATAGGGTGGGAACCTGGAAGCAGGAACTGATATGGAGACAACAGGGGTGGGGTTGGGGTTGCTTACATTTGCTGCATATGACTTGCTCAGCCTGGCTTGCTTGCTTGCTTGCTTGCTTGCTTGCTTGCTTTCTTTCTTTTTATTTAGTGTGTGAGTGCTCTGCTGCATATCCATCCGCCTGCCAGAAGAGGGCACCAGATCTTCCTATAGACGGTGGTGAGCCACCATGTGGTTGCTGGGAATTGAACTCAGGACCTCTGGAAGGGCAGTCAGTGCTCTTAACCGCTGAGCCATCTCTCCAGCCCTCAGCTTGGTTTCTTATAAAACCAGAACCACCACCCCAGGGACAGCACCACCCAGAAGGGGCTGGATCCCTCCCACGTCAATCACCAAATTAAAAAAAAAAAAAGTCCTACCAGCTTGCCTACAGTCCAGTATTATGGAGGTATTTCCTTGATGAAGCTTCCCAAGCCTCTGATGACTTTAGCTTGTGTCAAGTTGACATAAAACTACCCAGCACAGAGGGGTTTTGAGACAGGGTCTCACTATATAGCTCTAACTGTCCTAGAACTTGCTATGTAGATCAGATTGGTCTTGAACTAACAGAGTTCTGTCTGCCTCTGCCTCCTGAGTGCTGGAATTAAAGGTTTGTGTCATTATGCGCAGTGGCCTTGGAATTTTTACTGGGATTACCTTGAATCTGTAGATTACTTTCGGGTAAGATGGCCAAGTTCATAATATTAATTCTTCCAATCCATCAGCATGGGAGGTCTTTCCATGACCGGTGTCTTCCTCAGTGTGATGGCTAACCCTGGTTGCCAAGCTGATGTGCCTGAGAAGAGAAAGCCTCATTTCTCAGTGGAGGAATGCCTCCATCAGACTGGTCTGTGAGGCATTCTCTTGATTTGTAATTGATACAGAAGAGCTCAGCCCACTACAGGCAGTAGGTAACATTCCTGGCCAGATGGGCTGGGTCTGTATAAGGAAGCCAGAGAAGCAAGTCAGAAAGTAGGATTCCTCCCACATCTCTGCTTCAGTCCTTGCTGCTAGGTTTAAAAATGAATAGAGCTCTCCCTTATCTGGAGGCCTTGAATCTCACTTCAGACTTCCCCATACACACTCTGAGGCTGGGGTTACTAAAGGCCACTTGCCAGAAAAGGGTGACCTATCATCACATGGCTCTCCTGTCGCCTTCTCTCTCCCCCCTTATCATTGTCCACAATTACCCAGTACCCAAGAGGAAGGGATTCACTTTCCCTGACACACTTACACTGCTGAACTGATGACTTCGGCTTTGTAAGCCTGTTTGCTCCTTCTTTTCCGGGAAAAATAAAAAAAAGTGTGTGTCTGCTCTTCTCCCTGAGTGACCAACACCATAGCCACACAGAGAGCAAATTCTGTTTGTTAAACTAAAACTGTCCCAAGTAAGTAAAACCTGTGTTGTCAGTTAAAGACTGCTGTCTCAGGGTGATGACTCTTGCCTTTAATCCCAGCACTTGAGAGGCAGAGGCAGGCAGATCTCTGGGAGTTTGAGGCCAAACTGAACTACAGAGTGAATTCTAGGACAACCATGGCTACACAGAGAAAGCCTGTCTTGGAAAAAAAAATCAGGAAAAGAAAGAAAGAACAAAAGAAAGAAGGAAGGAAAGAAAGAGAGAAAGAGAAAGAGAGAGAGAGAGAGAGAAAAGAAAGAAAGAAGGCTCTTGCCCTCTTGCTCTCTTATCTCTCTCTCAGCCTCTCACCCTCTTGGGTTCTCCTCCCTTTCTCCACGTGGTCATGGCCGGCCTCTACTTCTCTACTCTCTCCCTCTCTCTGCCTTTCTTTGCCCTCCACTACCCCATTAACTCCAATCCTCTGCCCTGAATAAACTCTACTTTATACCAAAAAAAAAAAAAAAAAAGAAAGAAAGAAAGAAAAGGAAGGAAGGAAAGCTTAGTCCCAGAGAAAATTTCTTTTAGGGTAGGGATGAAAAGACTACCATAGGGCAATCATATATAAAAGACCATGACAATACTGCCTACCTTATATAAACAATGGCACATCTCTAGATGTGGCCTGATTTCTTAAGCATTAGCTAAAACCCTGTTGCATGCTAAAAGGGAAAATGCAGAGTTCTGTGTCTTGGAATTCTGGATGTATTCCTTGCTGGTCTGCTGGTCCTGTAACAGTACGAGAATGAGGTGTTCAAACCCAGCAATCGGTATTTAAGAAGCTGGAGACCAGCCGGGAGGTGGTGGCACTGGACTTTGACCCTAGCACTCTCTGGAGGCAGAAGCAGGTAGATCTCTGAGTTTGAGGCTAGGTGACACCAAGGATGTAGACTTGCCAGTAGGTGGAGCAGATAAAGAGTCACAAGACAAAGATGGTTAAAAACAAAACCAAAGGCAGATCTGGAGTAAGGATTACTGTCATCATCCAGATTTGAGAAAGCAAAATAACTCCTGCATGATTTCACAACTGAGAGAATTCCTAGGTTGACGGCCCTAAAAGCAGATTGCTGTATTTACCTCCAATGTGAGATTTTTGTAAAGGCTTGATCTCAACAAAGGTAGAAAACAGGTCACTGTCCGGGGCAATTCAAATCAGCTAAAACAGTATCCTTCTGCACGAACATTCCCCAGAACTCCACGATGCTTCGAGCCTGAGATGCTTTGGGCCACTGGATAGCAGCTGTGGTGAGTAAAGGCTTTCACTCAAGTCTCCCTCTTCTCTTTCACAACAGCTACTGACTTGTAGCAGACTCTCATCCTAGGGAAGGATAACGACTTTGAGATTCTAGGACAGACTTAGAAGGGTTGAAACCAATTGACCGATACCTAAAATGGTTGTTCTGTTGTTCCTCCAGTGTACCTTTCAGGGTTGTTCCACCAAAATTTTATACATTAACAAGGTAGACCAAGATATACAACACCTGAAAAATTCCATAGGACAATTTGAAAAACAAGTAGATTCTCAGGCCAGGTGATGGTAGTGCACACCTTTAACCCCAGCACTGAGGAAGCAGAGGGAGAGGCAGGTGGATCTCTGTGAGTTCCAGGCCAGCCTGGGCTACAGAGTGAGTTCCAGGATAGCTAGGCTATACATAGAAACCCTGTCTTTCTAAACCAGAAAGAAAGAAAGAAAGAAAGAAAGAAAGAAAGAAAGAAAGAAAGAAAGAAAGAAAGAAAGAAAGAAATGGTTTTACAAAATTGTCCAGGACTGCATTTCTTACTTTTAAAAGGAGGTCTTGGTGTTGCATTAGGTGAAAAATGTTTTTATGTCAATGATTCAGGAGTTACATGGGAAACTGTAGACACCTGTTCAGAAAGGCACCGAGGCTTCTGATTCACACCAGTGTCTCTTCTCCTGGCCCCCGGGTTCAGTTCACCACCCTTTTTACCTGCCAGCCAGAGCTGGGCCCATCCTTTTCCTTCTTCTCAGTGTCATGACTGGCCCCTGTATCTTCAATCGGCTAATAACTTTAAAATAAAATCAGTCCTTTTAAAATTATAGCTCTGCGGGCTCTCGATAGTCTGTACCTCAACACAAATCAACAATTTAGTTCACAGGATCAGGAGCCAGTGGGAAATATGAGGGCCAGAGAAACTCCATTTTGTGCTAGGTCTCCAATTTAGCATTTAATGACTGTTTGCGTCAGACTCCAATTTCTGGAACATGACTTCCCAGAAACAACCCTGATCTAGTGACGCCCCCCCACCCCTAAGAAAACAAGCCTGATCTGATGATGCTCCCCACCCACCCCAAAATGTGCAGCCATGACCATCTGCCTTATTAGGAAGCAATGACTAACCACCATTTGTCTTTTGGCTTCTGTAATTTGCTTATGCGGACAGCCAAGGGTTATTTGGGGTCACCTTGACTCTTTGACTTGGCAGAACAGACCAGCTTTTGCTTGCTTGCTCGCTCAGGTATTGAAGGTCATCTGTTGGTTTACACCTTTAAACACCTTTCCATCCCCATAGCCCTCCTGCACCTGAGACTGGGTACTGAGTCTGTCACCCTGCTGGCAGCAAACAACAAATCCTTTAATTAAAATTGGATTGAGTCTGTGGTCTTTATCTCTGGGGTCTCAAACTCCATAAAGGTTAAGAGCACTGACTGCTCTTCCAGAGGACTCCGGTTTGATTGTCCGAACCCACATGGGGATTCACATGATCTGTAACTCCAGTTTCAGGGGATCCAACATTCTCTTCTGGCTTCCATGGGCACCAAGCATGCACGAGGTATACAGACATACATGTAGGCAAAACATACTGTACCAATAAGCTAAAATAAATAAATCTCAAAGAAAATTTCAAAATCTTTAAAAAAATAATGCTAGGGCTGGCGGTCAAAGATGCACATTCGACTCCTGGTTCTACAGAAGAGAATACAGACTGTGAAAATGAAGAACCAGTAGGAAGGCTCAGAGCCAACCGTGAAGGCTGGAATTGGATCCTAGCAGCCATGGACAAAGCCAGGTGTGCTGGTGTTTGATTGTAATCCCAGGGCTGGGGAGGTAGAGACAGATGGATTCCTGGGGTTCACTGGCCAGCCAGGGTGGGCTACTTAGTGAGGCCAAGGTCCCACGGAAAGATCCTGCCTCAAAACCCAAGGTGGATAGCTCCTGATAAATGATACCCTAGATCGACGTAACTTCACACACACACAAACAATAGCAAGCCAGGCTTGACAGCTCCTGTCTATAATCCCTGCAATGCGGAGGCTGAGGCAGGAGGATCTTTCAGTTGAATACCAGTCTGGGCTATTCAATGGGTATTGGGCCAGAAGGGCTACCAAGACCCTGTCTCCAAAAAGAAAGTAATAGCAAAAGATAGCCAGCCACAGCACCATGGTAATGCATAAGAATGAACCTAAGAAGGCCCTGTGATAAAACAGAAATAAGATATGAGGATACATTCTTGAGATCCCAGCACAGGGGAGGTTAATTCAGGAGAACCATCAAGTTCAAGGATAACCTGGCTACATGAGACTATCTAAAAGGACCATCTGGGCATGGTTGCCCACTCCTTTATCCCCAGCACTCTGGAGGCAAAGACAGGTGGATCTCTGTGAGTTCAAGACCGGCCTGCTGTATATAGCTTGTTCCCAGACAGTCAAAGTTAAACAGAGAGACTCTGCCTAAAAGACGAATAGACTTGAACCAAAGAATGGCTGCAGAGTAGGGCATGTGACCTAATGACAATAAACAGCTTTAGCAAGCCCTGTAGGCTGACTCTGTGTGTGTGTGTGTGTGTGTGTGTGTGTGTGTGTGTGTGTGTTCCTTTCCTCTGGGCATAATGGGAATGTCTTCATATAACTGTGGAGAAAGGTCAGAGAATCTTTGAAGCCTCTTCTTTTCAGGGTGAAATAGGCAAGAAAAGGGCAGACAGTCCAGTCTCCTCTCCGTTACCAAGGTGCCATATCTAGTCAAGACCACGTGAAAATGGCTGACCCGGACCCCAATGCATGTCTGGAGCCAGGCATACTGTGTGCGCTACTTAGTGGCACAGGAAGCACACATTGTCAGAATTCTTGTCCCTGTTTATAGAAAATTACAGGGGACCAGCCACAGGCTGTAAAGAACCGACTCTGCCTCTAGGTGGAGACAATCTCTTGTCTCCGCTTGTCCATCCAACTCAGGGATCTGGCTAAAGGACTAACCTTAGGAAGGTGGGTTTTGCTTTAATTCTTCTCTCATATATTAGATCCAGACAGTGGCTTCACCTCCTTCCTCTCCTCCCATTACACTTTCCCCACCCCCCAGATCCACTCCTCCTCAGTTTTCTTTCAGAAGGAAGGTGGGGTTCTCAAGATAATCCACTTTTCAACCATGCAGTGGAGACACAGATCTTTAATCCCAACACCCAGGAGGCAGAGGCAGGCAGGTCTCTGTGAGGCTTAGGCGAACTTGGACTACACAGTGAGTTCCAGAACAGCCAGGCCTGTTACAAAGAAACCCTTGGCAGGGCGATGGTGGCACACGCTTTTAGTCCCAGCACTTGGGAGGCAGAAGTAGGAGGATTTCTGAGTTCGAGGCCAGCCTAGTCTACTCAATGAGTTCCAGGACAGCCAGGGCTACACAGAGAAACCCTGTCTCAAAAAACAAAACGAGCCGGGCGGTGGTGGCGCACGCCTTTAATCCCAGCTCTTGGGAGGCAGAGGCAGGCGGATTTCTGAGTTCGAGGCTAGCCTGGTCTACAGAGTGAGTTCCAGGATAGCCAGGGCTACACAGAGAAACCCTGCCTCGAAAAACCAAAAAAAAAAAAACGAAACAAAAAACAAAGAAACCCTTGGGGAAAAAATACACACACACACAACCAAAATATGCTTTTCATTTCCAGAATTCTTACCCCAACCCACCCAGAGCATTCCCTACCAAGCCTTGAGGTTTGAGGGGGTCAGCTTACTTTTCAGAAGCCTGACTCAGGAGGAAAATTATTCTTCCTCCTTTTTGTTCAGGCCCTGGCAGAGCCTAAGTATGCCTTTAGCTCCATCATCTCAAGTACTTCCTACAGTGACTTCTTCTAATGCTTTCCTCCTGGTCCTGACTGTCCACCACCAGGAGGCTAACCTGTGCCACCCCTTCTCAAGCAGGATTGCTTTCCCTCTTTACATCTCTTCCATTTTCCTGCTGGCTTCTATAGCTACAGGATTTAGTCTGTCTACCCTCATCTTGTTTGTTTTTAACTCTAATAAATTATCCTTAGGCATGTTTGTAACCATCCCTAAATCCTTTTATTATTTAATCTAAGAACTCTGAGAGGGGCCAGGCTTTGGTGACCCACACCTTTAATCCTAGGGTGAATCTTTGAATTCAAGGTTAGCCTGGTCTACAGAGTGAGTTCCAGGACAGTCAGGGTTACACAGAGAAACCCTGTCTGGAGGTGGATGACTGGGGGAACACCCGGAAGAGGGGATCTGATCTCCCAGATTATCTGGTAACCCTTTCCTGACTTCTAATTAATGAGAACGTCTGGAATCAATGTTACATTACAGATATAGTTAGACTAGAGAATGGGAGCCTTATAAAACTGGCCTGGTTTCTTTAATGAACAGCAAAGGAATGAAAGATTACCAAGTGGAAGCAATTTGTTTGTACCCTAAACTGAAAAAAAGCAACACTTCAAACCAGGTGGGGGTAGTATGCCAACCAATAGTTCTGGCATTTGGAGATTACCCTTAGCTATAGTGAGTAGGCCAGTTTTGGCTACATGTGAATCTGTATAATGAACTGAAACATTCTGGGATTCTGCTCAGTGGTAGAGTGTTTGCCTAGTGTGCAATAAAAACTCGGTTCCATATCCACTATGCAATAATAAGTAACTTTCAACATCTTAGGGTACTAGACTAGAGCGACATTTAATTTAAAGTTGCTTAGGGGAGGAGGATTGAAATATTTCTAAGCTAAAGGGAGGTATTTGGTACCGACAGCAGACAGGCCATTCTAACCAAATCCTTCCTGAAGACATTGCCAGAAAACCTAAGTGCCAGCAAGGTGGTGCCTGGGAAAACTACAGTCAAAGGAATGCCAATGATCATTGCCCACATTTAACTGTCCAAAAAAAGTTCCTTTAAAGTGAGATCCAGGAGACACCAACCCCCCACCCCCCAAAGCTGTCCTCTGACACTCACAGGTACATTAGGGTGCAGGCAGGATGCAAACACACAGCTCCAAGGGCAACTTTTATCTAATTTTCCCCGTCTTATTGACTGCATACATAGTAAGCTAGGTTACTTATATGGAGACAATATACAAGAGAACCTTGAAGCTTAGGGCTTTCTCTTCCTCTCAGGACAGAGGTCATGCTGCCTGTGCTGATGATCCAATTCTAATAAAACCCTTTTGTGTGTATGTGTGTTACACACATATGGAGATCAGAGGACAAGTTTAAGTAGCTTCCTTTCTAGTGAACCACCTATAACAACCCTTATAAAATGAGTAACCATGATCATAACTGACCTAAGTAAAATGTACACAAAATCTCATTGGCCTAGTTTACTTTACAAATTCAAAACGTGTTCAGAGTTGAGGTAGTAGGGGTTCAAACCTTTGATCCCAGCACTTGTGGCAGAGGTAGGTAGATCTCTTGTGAATTCCAAGCCAGCTAGAGCTGGAGATACTGTCTCAAGAGGAAACAAAACAAAAACCCTGGTATGTGAGTAGTGACAATGGCCTACAGTTCAGCTGGAAAGTGATGGTCATCACCTTCACGTTAAAGGGGTTGATGAGGTAAATAACCTGCCAAGAAGTGCTTGATCTGATGCCACATTCTGGTGTGTCTGAAGACAGCTATAGCGTACACATATACAGACAATAAATAATATATATATATATTTTTTGGTTTTTCAAGGCAGGGTTTCTCTGTGTAACCCTGGCTGTCCTGGAACTCACTCTGTAGACCAGGCTGGCCTCGAACTCAGAAATCTGCCTGCCTCTGCCTCCCAAGTGCTGGGATTAAAGGCGTGCACCACCACCGCCCGGCTCAATAAATAATTCTTTTTAAGATTTATTTATTATTATATGTAAGTACATTGTAGTTGTCTTCAGACACACCAGAAGAGGGCGTCAGATCTCATTATGGATGGTTGTGAGCCACCATGTGGTTGCTGGGATTTGAACTCAGGACCTTTGGAAGAGCAGCTCTTAATTGCTGAGCCATCTCTCCAGCCCCCTCAATAAATAATTCTTAAAAAAGAAATAAAAAAAAAAAAAACAAACAAAAAATCCCCATCCCCAATGGCTCATTCTAGTCTGTTCTTCTGTGTTTTTATTACTACAAAAAGTCAAGATAACAAAAATGCCTTTATTATAAATTTCTGCAAACTAGAAAATGCAAAAGATCTGTTCTAATTACCTTCTAAACCAAACCACTCCAAATTTTATTTACATTTCTCAGCTCCACGCTTGAGGCTTCTAAAGTTCCCAGAATACTTTGACTCATTCTTTGGGTAAATTTAAGTCATTCACATGATTCCGATTGTCATTCTATGTACAATTTAAGGGGATTAACAAGTTAGAAGATTCCCCAGCACCAGGAAAAGTTTAATCTTACAAAAACACAAAAACCACAAAACAGCTTTTACATCTACTATGTGGCATCATTATCAAGAGTGGATAATTTAAACTGTCCTAATTCTTCCCGATTTTAGCATTCTCAGAAGGATCCCATCTTTGATAATGGCAGAAAGTGCAGAGACATCTGAATGGTCCACTGTCCTCTTGAAACTGAAAGAGATCGTAAAAGAAATAGGTTAATCAGGATGATATTGTAACCCAAAGAAACAAATTTCCATCTAATAAGTACTGCTTCAATAACCAGAATTCCTAGGGGCCGAGAAGATAACTCTCCACATACATCTTGTTAAATCAAAGATGAAACAGACACCAAGCCTACCAATACATTAAGAGTATTTATTGTGCTGGAGAGATGGCTCAGTGGTTAAGAGCACTAACTGCTCTTCCAGAGGTCCAGAATTCAATTCCCAGCAACCATATGGTGGCTCACAACCATCTGTAATGGGATCTGATGCCCTCTTTTGGTGTGTCTGAGGACAGCTGTTAGTTTACTCATAAACATAATCTTTTTTTAAAGAGTACTTACCTCATTTCCTTCAAGCTGTTTTTGTCTCTTCTCAATCTTCAAGAGAAAAAACAAAAACAAAATTATTCAAAACTATCAAGACAAAGTTAAAACACCTACCATGTGAGAAGTTGTCATTGCTGAGCCCTGTGAAAGCAGAGGCAGGAGGATCACCCCAGTTTAGGGCTAGCCTGGTCTACACAAAGAGTAACAGTTTGCTTTAGCTCTGAGACTATTCTAAGTTAGCCCTGTAGGTTGCTCAAGAGCCTGTAATCCTAGCCTTGGGGAAGAGGCTTGAGTGTGGATTGAATTGGAGGGCCAGTTTGGACTAAGGGGAGGGAGTCTAAGTCTAGAAAACACACTTATTTTTATAAGTGCTGATGTTTATCACTGCTTATTTGCATATTGCTCGGGCCAGCCTCTGACTGCAGAAGATAGCCTTGGAACTTGATTCTCTCGAGCTGGGAATTACAAGCAGTCATTACCCTTGACTATATTCCCTGTTGATATAACTTAGGTGGCATTCTTGTGAGGCTGGAGTTGCTCTCAGATCGAACAGCCTCGTCCACATAGGAAACTCACCCGGATAAATCTTCTCATCCTTGCTACAGGATCTTTCAGCACTGATGACAACGTGCGGACCCTTCTCCTGGGGAAGGCGCTTTGAATTTCCCTCATGATTTGTTCACTTCTGTTCTTCGCAGTCATCCTCCCAAACCAGCGACGTAGGGCGAGACGCCGTGCTGAGCGCTTGGGGCTGGACTTCAGGCTTAGCTTTTTCATGACATTTGCTAGTGTTTCTGGTTGTGAGACTTCTGAAACAGAAGATATTAGTGAGGTATGTACCACTTTGCAAGGCAATATCGCCTTTAATCCCAGCACTTGGGAGGCAGAGGCAGGTGGATTTCTGAGTTCGAGGCTAGCCTGGTCTACAGAGTGAGTTGTAGGACAGCCAGGGCTACACAGAAAAACCGTCTCGAAAAACCACAAAAAAAAAAAAAGAAGAAAAAGAAAAGAAAAGCATAGGACATGGTCACAAACCCTAGACAGATACCCTAGTGTTTGTGTAGAGATGCTCTAAGCTTCTTTACACTGGGTTCTGTGTACAAGATGTTGGGGCAGCCTAACAGCCTGTAATTCTACTTCATCCCTCTCCCGCCCCCTCCCCCATCTCCCAGAGACTTGGAGGCCAATTGTGGTGCTGGGAATGGGGCTCAAGCAGAAGGATTCCCCAAATGGTGCCTCTAGGTTCAGCTTCATTCAGCTCCGGAGAACTCCAAAAACTGGCTGTTCTATTTTTCCACCTAAATCTAACTGACCTGCTCAAATGCTTCTGGATATCTATGTAAACAGGGTATGTTGGGAAACCGGTCTCGCTCTCCCCATTTGAATGGTCCACACTCAGTAGATGGTCCTGGTCTTAGGGCAGATTCGAGGCATTTGTTTTCCTATCAGATAGGAGGGGAGGGCTCCTCCCGAGCCACACCCTAGGCAGGGAGTGCCAGGAGATAGCAAACCTGAAAGCCCTCCCACAAGGAGATTCAACTGTAGCTGGGGGGTGTGGCTGAGGGTGGGGGGGGGAGACTCAAGTAGCACGCGGCTCAGCCTATCGTGGGCTCCCCTTGAATAACCATTTACCTAAATGGAAATTTAGCTGGAAAATCGCCCCCAAAAAGTGGGTGAGATTAAGAAAAAGCCCAGGTTCAAGTGAAACTTAAAAAGATTCCGGAGAGCCGGGCGGTGGTGGCGCACGCCTTTAATCCCAGCACTCGAAAGATGATCTCCCCGAGTCCCAAGCCAACCTGGTCTATGGCCGAAGTTCCAGGACCACCAGGGCTACAGAGAAACCCTGTGTCGAGAAACAAACAAAACTCCTGTCTTTAAAATAAAGCTACAACAGGGCCATGGCGCTGCACACTTTTAATCCTAAAGTTTTGGAGGCAGAGGCAGGAGGATCGAGATTGAAGCCAGCCTGGGCTATATAGAACATTGCATTCCAGGATATCTAGTACTACAGAGATCCTGTCTCAATCAAAAGATTTCTGTGCTAACAACACCTCCACACACATACCCGCCCCATTTAAGCCTTTAACTTTTAATCCTAGGATTTGGAATGACATATTCTGGATTAAATTACGAGTTCTAGTCCAGGCACAGCTACCTCAAACACCAAATTACATGAAAAAAAATTATTAAAAAACAAAAACAAAAACACCGCAGCGATCAATTCCTGATGAGGAATTGCTTCCCCACCATACAACCAAGTACGTCCCAGAACGTGGTCGTAAATCACAAAAATTCGGAAACGCCACAATCTCCTTTATGTAAGTACACTGTAGCTGTCTTCAGACACCCCAGAAGAGGGCATCAGATTTCATTACAGATGGTTATGAGCCACCACGTGGTTGCTGAAATTTGAACTCAGGATCTTTGGAAGAGCAGTCGATGCTAACCGCTAAGCCATCTCTCCAGCCCGCCACAATCTTCTTTGGCTCTTTTTATTCCTATATGAAGCACTGTTTTCTCTCCGAGGAAGTGGAGAAGATACTGTTTCACCTCTGGCTTGGGTTTGCCTCCCAGTACTCACAGCAGGGTCTCCTGTAGCCCACACTGACTTCCAGCCTGCCCTCGAAAAGATGGCCTGAAACTTCTGGTCCTCCACTTAGCAGTGCTGGGCTCAGTGATACCAGCCGCGTGCTAGCGGAACAAGCTGAGAAGGAAGGGCCGCCTGGCTCCCCAAAACCCCGGACAGAAAGGCCGAAGGCCCGTCTCTACCTGTTTCAGCGGATGAGTCCTCTTCATTTTTCGTCTGAGAAGTTTCTGGGTGCTCAACTGGGTAGCCATTCTCTGATGACTCCTCCATGGCGACGCGCAGAGGCCTCAACAACTAACTCGGAACAGTCTTTGAAAAGAACTAAAACCAAGTCCCAGGTAGCAGAGGCGAAGCAGAGTTCCCAAATGAGTTCTGGTTTCCTTTTATACTGTGAAGGCCAACCCTCCAGGCTACTTTAATGCTAATGACGCCGTGATTACAGGATCCACCTGAGTTAAAGGCGAGACTTTTTTTTTTTTACAGTAGGATTACCATCGGTCTGCCCCACACTAGCACTAACCCTGCTCAAAAGCACTAGAAATGCTGGCTGGAAATGGTGGCACCCACCTTAAATCCGGGTTCCAGGGAGGCTGAGGCAGGTGGATCTCTGAGTTCTAAACCTGCCCTAGTCAAAAACAAAAAAACAAACAAACAAAAAACCTGCAGATTTTATCTACAGTTACTCCTGGTTTCCTAAAACATCACGATTTTATTTCGCTTTGATTTTTACGCCTTGGAGATGGCTAGCAGCCGGTGAACTGGGTTTAAATGTTCTAGAATAGATGGGCAGTTCCCCTCCAGCTGCCAGTTAATTACTAATTAAGTTAATTAGGACGTTTCCTTTGCCTGATTCATCCTAAATCTTTGAAAACTATTTCACTTTAAATGCTACTAAATAAAGATGTATTTGTTACACATACTTAAATAGATGGATATTTTATGGTGTGTGTGTATATATATGCATGGAATATAAGGATATATAATTGTCGATCATTTCATAGACAATACATTTAATAGTATCTAAGTCTTTGAGACTCTGTGTAGTCTTGGCTGTTCAGAAACTTGATATGCAGCCCAGGTTGGCCTCAACCTAGAGAACTCTTCCTGTCTCCGCCTCCAATGTGCTAGGGTTATAAAGTTTGCAACACCAACCCCCCACAACTTTTTAAGAAAGAGACAATACCCTCCACCCCTCCCCCATCTCTCAGTAAGTGGCCTGGAATTTATTTTGTTTGTTTGTCTTGTTTTTCCAGACAGGGCAGCCCTGGCTACCCAGGAATTCACTGTGCAGACCAGGACAACCTCCAACTCAAATATCTGCCTGCCTCAACCTCTGCACTTTGGAACTTTGAATCCTAAGTCAGTGGACACCTGTGCTGGCATTTCAGGCCTGGGCGATACACTTGGCAGAAGCATTTCTTTTCTTTTCTTTTTATTTTTTATTTTTTGTTTGTTTGGTTTTTTTTTCTTTTTTGAGACAGGGTTTCTCCTGGCTGTCCTGGAACTCACTCTGTAAACCAGGCTGGCCTCAAACTCAGAAATCCACCTGCCTCTGCCTTCCAAGTGCTGGGATTAAAGGCGAGTGCCACCACTGCCCTACAGGAAGCATTTTTGAGCATCTAAAATTCAATTTAGTTGGGCAAGCAGCCTCACACCCATAATCACAGCACCCAGGAGGCTGAGCCAAGAGGATCTCTGATTCTAGGTCAGCCAGGGCTATTGTGTGGGACTTTGTCTAGGGGGAGAAAGAAATCAATAAATAATTAATGTAACTTTATAAATTGCTATCTCCTCACTCCAACAGTTCTCGGATTGACTTGTGATGGAGTGTACCAACCATGGGCTACTGTCTGCAGAAAGGAAAAATGAAAACCAAAGTTCCCGTTTTTGTTTAGTGTTAGACAAAGTGTCTTACTATGCCACTTTAGGCAGCCTGGCACTCAACAGCCTGGTTTTGAAGTTGTAGGAATCCTCCTGTCTCTGCCTCCCACAGGGCTGGGATCAGAAGAGCGCAGTATTATGGGATGCTAGCCTTTTTTTTTTTTTACTTTATTCTTGTGGATTTCAAGCTTCTGTTTCCAAAAGACTTTATGGACAGGCCCTGGTTACTTTCTTTGACGTGCAAATTTGAAGCCTAGCTCTCAGATCTGCTGGATTTTATTAAGATGCAAATTCTCACGAGGGGCACTCTGGAGTCCTGGACAGGATTCCAGACCAGTTTCAAGTGGCCAATAGATACTTCCCACCTGTGCTGGAGTTTAAGGCGCACACAATGCTTTTATAGCACCTGGAACCTGTTGAACTCTCAACTGTTGTTACCTGAAGGATCTTCAGAGTCTTGAGAATTCCATTGCAGAAGTTAGAGGAGAACCAACAGACAGCTGGTGGGCTCTTGACCCTCAGCAAAGGAACAGCCTTGAGATGTCGTAACCAGTCCGATTCATAAGATCTTTATGTTTTCATATCTTTAAAATTACAATAATTGTGTGTGTGTGTGTGTGTGTGTGTGTGTGCCAGGGCAATTTGTGGGATTATACTCTCCTATCCAATGGGGCCCAGGAATTGAACTCAGGTTGACAACAGCTGCATTCACCCTCCTAGGTCCCATGATGATTCTTCTCCTATGACACACAGAGCATGATGGGATTGTACCTACACTTGCTAAATTAACATGTAAAGGCAGTTTGCTTCCATGCTACCAGGGACTCAGAGGAGGAAATCTAAGGACAGAACATCTTGTCTCATGCAAGCACATTCATTTAATTTTTTAAAAAAAAATGTATGACCGGGCAGTGGTAGCTCACGCCTTTTAATCCAGCACTTGGGAGGCAGAGGCGGATTTCTGAGTTCGAGGCCAGCCTGGTCTACAGAGTGAGTTCCAGGACAGCCAGGACTATACAGAGAAACCCTGTCTCGAAAAACCAAAAAAAAAAAAGTATGTATATGTGTGTATATATGAATATATATGTGTATATATATGTATGTATATGTGTGTATATATGTATGTATATGTGTGAGAGTGTATGGATACTGTGTATAAAGTCAGGAGAGGGTTTCTGATCTCAAGCTAAGAGTTTCAGGGAATAGAGCTCCTGCCCTTTGTTTTTTAAGCACTAAGCACCATTGCTATTATATTGCAGATTTGGGGGTTGATAAAGATATTTTGCTATAGGCTAAAGCATGAAGGTTAAGAGAAAGAAAGATATTCAGAAATTAATACACAGGAGCATGGGTGTGTGCTTCTTAAAGACTGCCTTCTGTCCTTGGTCCTGATTTAGGGAGGTACAGACCATGGTGCTGGAGAAGGCTTAGCCAGGCTGTGAGCAAAGGGCTGAGAAGACTTGCATCTAGCAAAGGAGAACACAGGGAATTCTAAGACTCTAGTTTTCTGAGACTAGGTCTCCTGTAATCCATGCTGGCCTGGAACTGAGAACAACCTGGATCTTTGGATCCTCCCTTGTACAGGGATTGCAAGCAAGGAGCCACCAAGATGTAGTTATTATTTTATTTTTGTTGTTTTGAGATGGGGTCTAACTAGACATAGTCTGACTGGCCTGGAACTCACAGAGATCTGGCTGTCTCTGCCTCCCCAGGGCTGGACATAAAGGCATGCACCAGACCTGACCAAATTATTCTTTTTTTTTTTCTTTTTTTTTCGAGGCAGGGTTTCTCTGTATAGCCCTGGCTGTCCTGGAACTCACTCTGTAGACCAGGCTGGCCTTGAACTCAGAAATCTGCCTGCCTCTGCCTCCCAAGTGCTGGGATTAAAGGCATGTGCCACCACTGCCTGGCTGGAAATTTTCTTTAGTAAATGAAGGCATAAGGTAGTTTTTGAACAGGCTGAGTAGTTGATAAGATAAAAACATAGGGACCTGGAGAGAGGGCTAAGAACTTAATAGGATTTGTTGCTCTTTCAGAGAATCTGGGTTAGATTCCCAGCATGGTGGCTCACAACAAAGTATACCAGTTGTAGAGGATCTAATGTCCTCTTTTGATCCTCAGGCACCAAGCCCCAAAACAGGAGTTCTCTGTGTAGCCCAGGCTAGCCTGAATCTCAGACAGCAGCCTGCCAAACCTTGGAGCTAAAGGTGTGTGCCACCACATAAAGCCCATGGGTAAGAGAAATCTTAAGGTGGATCTTGGAAGAGACAAAAACAGTTCCTAATTTTGTCCCTAAAAGCCTCCCAATCAGAGCTTTACACATGAGATAAGATGAAGGTTAAATTCATGGGTCGCATACAAGATTCTTTGTTATATTAACATTTTGATTTGAAATGTCCCAGTTTTTTAAAAAAAATATTGTTTGTATATAAGACCATTTTTACAGTGGGTTCATTAACTTAGTTGAGGAGAGACAACCAAATTTCATGGTTCAGCATTTCCTCCCCCTCACTTGGATTCGGCCAACCAGTTTTTTTCCTTCTTTCCATGTAGCTAAACAACAGTATCCCTTAGAAGTGTTGGCACACGCCTTTAATCCCAGCACTTGGGAGGCAGAGGCAGGAGGATTTCTGAGTTCGAGGCCAGCCTGGTCTACAGAGTGAGTTCCAGGACAGCCAGGGCTACACAGAGAAACCCTGTCTTGAAAAAAAAAACCAAAAAACAAAACAAAGCAAAAAATAGCAACAGTTGCTGCTAGTGTCATGCAAACAGCCCCATTATCTCTGAGCCATTCAGGCTCAGTCTCCCAAATCTCTGCATTCCACAATTTTCCTCTGACTTCTTTTCCTGTGCTCTGACCAAAGAGCATGTCTTACAACCAAACCACAGGCTAAAATGTCTAGTTGACATCAGGATGGTGAGCACCTGTGAAATTGTCAAACCCAATGGAGGCAGCAGTTTCAGACCCAGCTGTCCTCCATCTTTGAAGCTGCCCTATAGATTTGTTTGTTCTGTATTGTTTCTCAAGGATAGAGGGACTACTGGGACAAGTGATGTTGGTTTGCTGGAACTAAGAAATCAGTGGGTGATTAAGAAGAGACCAGTATCACAGAGGTAAAATCTTCTGGGAAGTGTTTTCTGAGAGCACAACGAAGCTGTGTTCCGGAAATTGCTAAGGCTGTACCTCGTGCTGCAGCTGGACTTGGTACTGTGTCAGAGTCCCCCAGGTGGTACTGGTTTTGGTATGAAGGAGTCAAAGAGCAGCTGAGGCTTGGCACTGTGAGAGGCTGTGGAAGGCCAGTGGTGAATGTACAACCTCTGTCGCAGTTGACAGCCCCGGACTGAAGGGGCCATGCAAAGGAACTGAGACTTGGCACCATAAAGAGAGTCTATGAGAGGCTATTGGTGGCCAGGCAGTGGTGGCGCACGCCTTTAATCCCAGCACTTGGGAGGCAAAGGTAGGCAGATTTCTGAGTTCGAGGCCAACCTGGTCTACAGAGTGAGTTCCAGGACAGCCGGAGCTACACAGAGAAACCCTGTCTCAGAAAAAAAAAACACAAACAAACAAAGGAGAGGCTATTGGTGAAGCCAAGTTGTAGCAGAAGACCCCAAGATATTGGAGATGCCAGTACCATGGGATGATCACCAAGAACAGCAGCAGCAGTGGAGCGGAGTCAGCCAGAGCCTAGAGTGCTACAGAGGGCAGAGCTGGAGAAGTGACCCAAGCCCTTTGGAGGAATCTGGAAGATCATGTGAGGATCCCAGACACTGGAATGAGAAGCTGTAACACTGGAGGCCCCAAGATGTTTGAGATGTCGGAGTTATGAGCTATCTGCCAAGGAAAGCTGCCAACAGGGAGTGAAAACAGCCAGGAGAAAGAAGTTTGTTGCAATCAGATTTCTTTGTTGTTTCCTTAGATCCCTTATTCTTCCTCTGCCTCCCCAGTCCTGGGATTAAAGGGGTGTGTCCCCACCACCAGTCTGGCCTTTTTTCTTTTCTTTTAAAGATTTATTTATTGATTTATTTTATGTATATGAGTACACCATTGCTCTCTTCAGACACCCCAGAAGAGGGCATCGGATCCCATTACAGATGGTTGTGAGCCACTATGTGATTGCTGGGAATTGAACTCAGGACCTCTGGAAGAGAGTAGTCAATACTCTTAACTGTTGAGATATCTCTCCAGCCCCTGGCCTTTTTTCTTAAAGCGGCATCTGACAACTGTGGCTCAGGCTGACCTTAAATGGTCTATACTCTAGCCTCAGTCTCCATAGTACTGATGTTCCAGTTCCATACCACCAGGCCTGGTTGACAGTGTAGACAGTTAAACAATATATTTTTTTTTACAATATCTTTTATTGTTAGTCTTCAGAGAAATACAGAAGTCCAAGTTTGTTATCATGAACAGAATTGATTCAGACACTTTTATTTAACATTTAAACTGACAACAGAGAACTTACATAAAGGTACTGATTGGGTCTGCATGAGCTAGAGCTGGGGTGAAGCTTCCGTCAAGTAGACATGGGCCTCATAGAAAGATGGGAGATGGGTGTGGTGACAGTGACCTAGTCCTATGATCCCAGTGCCCAGGAGAGGCAGTTTGAGCTACAGGACATATGCCCAGTCAATAGATAGATAGATAGATAGATAGATAGATAGATAGATAGATAGAAAACTGGGGTGTGGTGCAAGCCTTCAATCCAGAGACAGAGGCAGGTGGACCTCTGAGTTTGAGGCCTGTCTGGTCTAAGTGAGTTCCAGGACAATGAGGGCTACACAGTGAAACCCTGTCTGAGAGAGAGAGAGAGAGAGAGAGAGAGAGAGAGAGAGAGAGATTGAGAATAATGGAACACAGGTGAGCACCAGAGCTCACACACTCAACACACCCTAATCCTTGCCCAGCTAAGGGCCAGAGAGATGAGGCGGTATCCCACCATGACAGCTGCCGAGGCAGCCAGCCAGGGCCACTGGCACTGGGCTTGTCACATTTGCTGTGTTTTGAGCCAGCAGCAGTATCCAGAGTTCATCAGGTGCCGCAGGGCAGGAGTGCCATCTGAGGACGGTTCAGGATGCGACACTCAACGGTCACTGAAGCAGGATCTCCCCGCCCCCCCGACTGTTCTGTGTGCCATGAGTTTGCTGAGACCCAGCCAGCAGGTCCTCGGAGTCTCTTTCTTTATACTACAAAATTTTCTTGGGCTGGGGCTTAACAGAGTACTAAAGTGCTTGCCTGACAGCTAAGGCCTGGCTTCCATCCCTAACCAACGTAAGAACACAAAGCCAAAAAACACTCTACCCACCCCCCCCAACTCTGAGGTTACTCTGTGGAGATTTCTTTTTTAAAAACCCGATCATTGCCGGGCGGTGGTGGCGCACGCCTTTAATCCCAGCACTTGGGAGGCAGAGGCAGGTGGATTTCTGAGTTTGAGGCCAGCCTGGTCTACAAAGTGAGTTCCAGGATAGCCAGGGCTACACAGAGAAACCCTGTCTCGAAAAAAACCAAAAAAAAAAAACAAACAAAAAAAATTAAAAAAAAAAAACCAATCATTTGAAACACAATGACTATCCGGGAGTGGTGGCACAACTCAGTCTACAATCCCAGTGCTTTTCAGGGAGAGGCAGGATGGCCTGGAGTTCAAGATTATCCTTGGCTACATAAAACTTAAATAGCCACTCAAGAAACTACTTCTAGGAGCTAGAAAGATGGCTCAACAATTGCGTCTGCAGAGGACAGGGTTCAGTTTCCAGCACCCACACACAACTGTCTGTAAGTGCAGTTCCAGGGGATCCGGTTCCCTGCCCTGGCCTCCTTGGGCATCCAGACACACATGAGTAAAGAAAAAAAGCGACTACGTGTAACTAGGCGCGATTAAAGGCACGCGCACTCTGCGAGCAGAGGCATCTGGAGCTCAGTGAGTGTGGGGGCCGCCAGGGGCGACCAGCATTTGTCTCTGTAGCGGCTCTTCCAGAGGACTGAGCGTCGGCTCACAGTCTTCTGTAACTCCAGTTTCAGGGATATAATGCCCTCTTCCAGCTTCTATAGGCACTGCACACATGTGGTGCACAGACACATTTGCCGGCAAAATGAACACCTATTCACATAAAATAAAAGAAATGCCAGCCGTGATGGCTATGGCCTTTAGCACTCAGGAGAGAGAGGCAGGAGTTCAAGGCCAGTCTGTTTTACAGAGTGAGTTCCAGAATAGCCAGGACTACACAGAGAAATACTGTCTCAAAAAAAAAAACAACAAAAAACCAAAAGGAACTAAAGAAAAGAAAGAAGAGAGAGGAAGAGGAAGAAGCGAGGGAGGGAGAAAGGAAGGAAGGAAGGAAGGAAGGAAGGAAGGAAGGAAGGAAGGAAGGAAGGGACCACAGTTAAAAGAATAGGCCAAGAATTGCATTATGCACATAACAATACATTTTCCCAGCCTTTCCTAGGTGCTAAGGGAAGATGAATAAACAGAGAAAGAATAGTGGCCTGTGCAGGTGCAGGTACACATGTAAGTGCAGGTCGCAGGTGCAGGTCACAGGACGCACACACACACACACACACACACACACACACCTGTGACCCAACAACTTGGGAAGTCAAGGCAGGAGGACTGCTGAAGTTTGAGGTCTCTTTGGATTACACAGGGCTTTCCAAGCCAATCTGGGCTACATAGTAACAGACTGTTTCAAAAAAAAAAAACAAAAACAGAAAGAAAGCCTGAAAACAGAGCAATACACAATCCGGATCAGTAGGGGGTCAGCAGGGTAAATTATTGAACAGAACAGGAAATTGCTGTTAAAGGTAATTAAGCCCAGCGGAGGGAGTAACTCAGCCACAGAGCTTGACAGCTAAGGCAAGACCTGGGGTTTGAGTCTCAGCACAGAGGGGGAGGGAAAGCAAATCTAAACACAACCATAGCTGAGATGTGAGATGTGGTGGCCATGCCTGGTGTCAGCACTGGGGAAGCAGAGGCAGAAGGCTTTCTAAGTTCTAGGACAGCCTGCTACACACACACACACACACACACACACACACACACACAGAGAGAGAGAGAGAGAGAGAGAGAGAGAGAGAGAGAGAGAGAGAGAGAGAGAGAGACCCAAGTCTTGAAAACATACATAAAAAAACCTCTGTCTTTTATTTGTATGTCATTTAAATTTTTTTTTGGTTTCATTTGGTTTGCTTTTTTGAGACAGGGTTTCTCTCTGTAGACCTGACAGTCCCGGAACTCACTCTGTAGACCAGGCTGACCTCGAACTCACAGATCTGCCTGCCTCTGCCTCCCAAGTGCTGGGATTAAAGGTGTGAGCCACCACTGCTTGGGGCTCATTTAAATATTTAATTTTTTTTTTTTTTTTTTTGTTTTTCTGAGACAGGGTTTCTCTGTGTAGCCCTGGCTGTTTTGGAACTCACTCTGTAGACCAGGCTGGCCTCGAACTCAGAAATCCGCCTGCCTCTGCCTCCCAACTGCTGGGATTAAAGGTGTGCGCCACCACTGCCTGGCTCATTTAAATTTTTAAAAGACAAGTTCCTAAGCTAGTCTCCAGTTTTTAGGTAGGAAGGAAGACCTTGAACAAAACAACAACAGCTTTGTTTTCTTTTTTTGTTTGTTAACAGTGTGTCACTCTGTAGACCAGGCTAGCCCTGAGCTCACAGATCCTCCTGCCTCTGCCTCTAGTGCTGGGATTGAAGACCTGTGGCACCACTCATAGTTATTTTAAACGTAACTTTTCTTTTATAAGGCTGGAGAGAGAGGTTAGTGGGTAAAAGTACTTGATTCCAAGCCTGAAGTCTGGATCCCATTGCTGGGGCTCACATAGTGGAAGGCAAGAGGACACACACACATACACACACACACACACACACACTCATACATACTCACACACACATACACACACATATACACCCATGTGTGCACATACACATGTACACCCATGTGCATACACACATCACACACAAATGTAATTAAATTAGCTTACACAGTAAGCGTGTGTGTATGAAACAGTGTTCAAGGTTGGTTACAGAATCACGGGAGAGGGGACTTTTATAGAATGGACTATATATTAATGACTATAGTAAGAAAATGTCTTTCCCCGGCCTGCAGCAATTAACTGTCTAGATACCCTCAAGGATGTGCAAGTCAGGTGAGCTTCTCCACCTAGCTACGATATCAAACTATATATGATTTAAAGGAATTTTTATTTTATATGCATATGTGTTTTTAAGTGCCCTGCCCAGGGAGGGTAGTACAGGAGTCAGATCCTCTAAAACTGGACAGACACTTGTCAGTTACTATGTAGGTGCAGGGAACTGAATCCAAATTCTCATCCAAAGCAGCAAGTGCTTTTTAAAAACTTTACTTATTTACTGTTAATTTTTATATGTATGAGTGTTTTGCCTGAATGTGTACCATGTACACATGTAGTACCCACATGTCCCAGAAGAGGGTGCCAGATCCCCCTAGAACTAGAGTCAGTGACTACATGAGGGTGCTGTTATGATCGTAAAAAGATAAAGAAATATAAGAATATGTTTTATGGCATATAGTGAAGTGTGGGCGAAGGGGGTGTCTCAGCGGGCCCATGCCAACATCCCCCTAAGGGACCTGCCACACAACGGTATAGCATAGAATAGAGTTTATTCAGGGCATGGGGAGGGGAGTTAAGAGGGTAGTAGAGGCAAAGGAAGGCAGAGAGAAGGAGAGAGTAGAGATGTAGAGGCCACCATGACCACACTGGGGGGGGGGGAAGGGAATGGGAAAGGGAAGTGCCCAAGGGCGCAAGAGGCAAGAGTAAGAGAATAAGGGAATATGAGAGAACAATAGAGAGAGAGGAGAGGGGCAAGCAGCCCCTTTTATAGTGGTCCAGGCCTACCTGGCTGTTGCCAGGTAACTGTGGGGGAGGAGTCCAGACAGAGTACCAACGGGTGCTGGGAACTGAATCCAGTACTCGGTAAAAGCAATAAAGTCTTCTAAAAAACTGAGCCATTTTTCCAGCCCCTGCTTGAAGTGGTTTTTGTCTGTTTGTTTGTTTGTTTTGTTTTTAAAAGATTTATTTAAAAAAAGATTTATTTATGTATATGAGTCCACTGTAGCTGTACAGATGGTTGTGAGCCACCATGTAGTTGCTGGGATTTGAACTCAGGACCTTCAGAAGAACAGTCAGTCCTCTTAATCGCTGAGCCTTCTCTCCAACCCTCGAAGTGGTTTTATTGTTGTTTTGAAGTAGGTTCTTATGGTGGCTGGCCTTGAATTTGTCTGGCTTTAAACTCCGGAACTGTCTTTCCTCTAGTCTCTTTGAGTACTGGGTTACGAGCCTTTCCCCTCACTCACAGTTTAAAAAAAAAAAGGGAGGAGGAGGAGGAAGAGGAAGAGGAGAGAAGAAGATAATAGAGGAAAACAGGCAATAAAATTTCTAAAAAATAAAATAATAAGTTAGCCCTGGCACAGTAGTGCAGGCTGGTAATCCCAGTATTCCAGACTTAAGGCAGAAGTATCTAGAGTTCTGGGACAGCCTCGACTACACAGAGCAACCATAAACAAAGAAAAGTGAGTGCAGCGGCACCCAAGAGCGGTGACAGTTAGTGGCAGTCAGTGGGATCCGCAGTGTCTACCGACTGCGGTTCCGACCCCCGAGGGGTGCTATCGGAGAGAAGTTCGTTGAACTCGCAGAGGCCCCGGGGCAGGCTCTCTAGTGGATTGCCCCCGGGCTCAGTGCAGAGAAGAAGCTGAGCCTCTCCCGAGGAGGTAAAACAAGCCGAGTTTGCAGTCCCAAGACCTTTGAGCTCACTCAGCGCTTGGGCTGAGATGAAAGAAGCTCACAGGACAACAGACCCACTCACGACCCTGGGAGGTCAGAAATGAGGCCGGGTCGGGACTGGAGCCCAGACAGGAATCCTCGCTGCTCCCCTGAAGAGGTGCTAGTCTATCCTGTGACCCGAAGTCAGTACGTGTTAAAAGCACATTTTCTCCCCTTTGAAAGGGAACAAATTCTTTTTTTTTTTTTTTTTTGGTTTTTCGAGACAGGGTTTCTCTGTGTAGCCCTGGCTGTCCTGGAACTCACTTTGTAGACCAGGCTGGCCTCGAACTCAGAAATCCTCCTGCCTCTGCCTCCCAAGTGCTGGGATTAAAGGCATGCACCACCACCGCCCGGCAAATTCTTTTTTTAAAAAAATATTTATTTATGTGAGTATACACTGTCGCATTGGATGGTTGTGAGCCATCATGTGACTGCTGGGAGTTGAACTCAGGACCTCTGGAAGAGCAGTCAGTGTTCTTAACTGCTGAGCCATCTCTCCAGCCCCACAGAAAGCTTGATGTCAATGATTTGCCTATGACTCCCAAGTGTTGGGACTACAGGTGTGGCACGTCAGTATCTGGTCCTTCCACATTCTGGGTCCACGCCTCCCTTTCACCTGATCAATAATTCTGTGATTTTCCTCACCAAGCTCCTTTGGACAGTGTGAGTTCCAATCTGCGGACCTCAGACTGAGGCCCTCAACACATTTCCGAGGCAAATGTATTGGTTTTAGCTTTGGTTGAGACAACATTCAGTGAGAGGAAATGAAGAATCTGATGCCGCATAGGTGATGCAGGATGGGACCAGAGCTCACCCCAGGATGGTGATCCCAGTCAAGAAGGAATCGGTTACACACTGAAATCTCGAAGAGGAGTGTAGGCTTATTCCGTTGGATCGATCCAGACAGGGTCTCATTCTCAAAGAACTTAGTAGCTCAGATAAGCACCGAGGTTCTCATCCTGTCCACCTGCTTCAGTCTCCAGGGCAGCTGGAATTGTCGGACTGTAATCACTAGGCCTGGTGAAAACATTTGTTTTTTTAAGATTTATTTATTATACGTAAGTACACTGTTGCTGTCTTCAGACACACCAGAAGAGGGCATCAGATCTCATTACAGATGGTTGTGAGCCACCATGTGGTTGCTGGGATTTGAACTCAGGACCTTCAGAAGAGGAGTCAGTGCTCTTACCTGCCGTGCCATCTGTCCAGCCCCAACTTTTTTTTTTACTGTGTTGGGATTGAACCCAGGGTCTTGAGTACCCACCACTGAGCTACCCTGCCAGTTAGTGTTTTTGTACTTAGACTATGAAGCACAAAATTATAAAAATGTATCTTTATGGGCTGGAGAGATGGCTCAGCGGGTTAAGAGTGCTGACTGCTCTCCCAAAGGTCCTGAGTTCAATTCCCAGCAACCACATGGTGGTTCACAACCATCTGTAATGAGATCTGATGCCCTCTCCTGGTGTGTCTGAAGACAGCGACAGTGTACTTACATATAATACATAAATAAATCTCTTTAAAAATGTCTTTTTCTTGTTTTTAATTATGTGTAGGTGGTGGGCCTGCATAGGGGTAGGTGCCTGCTGAGGCCAGATGTGTCAGATCCCCTGGAGCTGGAGTTACAGACAGCTGTAAGACACCTGAAATGGGTTCTAGGAACCAAACTTGGGTGAAGAGCAGCATGTGCTTTTAACCACTGAGTCATCTCTCCAGCCCAAACTAAGAGGATCATATGAACTGGGCGTGGCAGCACACCCACGGGCATTGTGTGGAGTTGAGGAAGAAGGATTACCTAAACCCAGGACTCTGACTTCCTTGGGAAAGATAGCAACCCCCACCCCCACCCACCCTGAGTCAGGTCTCAGTGTAGCTCAAACTGGCTTCAAACTTGCTATATGATTAAAGTTGGTTTTATATTTTTATTCTCCTATCTCGGCTTCCTAAGTACAGGGATAACAGGTTTGTAATTACATCCTTTAAGACATCATATCTGAAAGGAAGAACGAGAAAAAAGAAAGAAAGAAAGAAAGAAAGAAAAGATATTGATTGATTGATTGATTGATTGTTGGGCCAGGAGTGGGCAGACTGCTTGCCTTGCATGTTTTCAGCCCTGAGTTCCATACGGCGCATCTCATCCAGACTCACTGGGAGCGACAGGCAGCCTAGATTAGAAGTTCAAACTTGGGCAAGCAAGGTGTCTCAGTGGGTAAAGGCGCTTGCCACCAAGCCTGATAACCTGATTTCAATTCCTGGGACCTATTTGGAAGGAGAGACCAACTCCTGCGAATTGACCTGTGAGCTCGGTCCCTTACTGTGGCATGGAGACCTCACAGGCACAACAAACAAACAAACGGTATTGTGAAAAGAGAAACAAGCCGGCGGTCAGTCTAGGACAATGAGACCCCATCTCAAAATTACAGATAAATTATTCTCTACTCTGCTCCCAGAAGCTTATCTCATTGCCCTGCATATCACAGACATGTTAATGTCTGTGCATTGAATGAGTGTGGCTTCCTTTCCACTCACCCTGTACGCGGCTGACCAACCCGAGGGAGAGTAGTGCAAGAAAAGGAGAAAACACACACACACACACACACACACACCATCTGTCTTTTCACATTGAATTGCCTCTGAGGAGCTGAGAAGAGAGCAATTCACATTTGATTACCTCCCAAGCTCCTGAATTGAGCAGCGGAGGCTAGACCTGCTGAGCTGCAATCCCCAGAGGCTGCACTACCCCCGCTCAGTCGGCCATGCAGCCTTCCCAAAGGCTTCTGACTCTTGGCTTCCTTCTGTTAACCTTGGCCTGGACGTCCGAGTTTCAAGACTCTGACTTTTTGCAGTTTCTGGGCTTAGAGAAAGCGCCTTCACCACCCAGGTTCCAACCCGTGCCTCGCATCTTAAGGAAGATCCTCCGGACTCGAGAAGCTGCTACGGCCAGCGGGGTCTCGCAGGACTTATGCTACGTGAAGGAGCTGGGTGTCCGTGGAAACCTGCTTCGGCTTCTCCCAGACCAGGGTAAGGAACCCGAGGGTTTGTCAGAGAAAAATCTCAAGTGGATGCTGTGGAGCAGGGAGGAGGGGACAGACGGGCACCATGGCTGGCAGGAGTCTGAGCTAGGATTTTGCACCTTCTGTCTCCGTTCCAAGATCAACCCAGAGGAAGGCACGTGTTTTTATCACCTCTCCACGCTAGTCTAACTGCCGCTGGACCGGCTTAGCAGAGTTTAATTTACAGTTACCAGAGAGTGGGTCAGCGTTCCGAGAGCTAGACAGTATCACACTTTGGGTGAGACCGAACTCAAGGAAGGTTTTAAAAGCCAGCGGCTCCCCACCAACCCCCTTCTCTCTTCTGCTTACCCTCTCCCTGGTTTTAATATGTGTTTGTGCATGCCTATCCTAAGAGTTCAGAGGAGGTGTCAGGTCTCCTGGAGCTGAAGTTACAGGAGGTTGTGAGCTGCCCAACCACATGGTCGCTGCCAACTGAGCGCTGGTCCTCTGAAGCACTCCGCCATCTTTCTTTCTATCCCCTCTGTGTAACTTTTGTTAGATGCAAAATCATGGCTCTTTGTGTAGCCCTACTGTCCTGGAATCTCTTTCTAGACCAGCATGGCCTTGGATTCAGGAGACACCCCCACCTCTGCCTCCCAGGTGCTGGGATTAAAGGCACGCACCATCATGCATGACCTTACTTTTAAAAATACAGACCAATGATATTAATCTAAGCCACAGTCACACTCTTATAAAAGTCTGAGGACCTCCATCCCATAGCTTTTTAGACTGACCAACCACCCACCAAATTGCACAAGCCACAAGTTTTATGTTTTAAAAGTAGGTTCTTCTAGCCCTAGGCTGTCTGTCCTTCATTTCCCTACTGATTCTTATTCAAAGTTGGAGACTCTCTCAAGCACCCACATTCCTGCATTGGCATTCAGATGCAAAATCTTTCTGGGAACTGTTTTTTTCCTGGCTTGGGTGGTTTTGTTTTGAGACACTACACTGGCCTGCAGCTCTTTCTCGCGGCTCAGATTGGCCACAAGTTTTCCAGCAATCTCCCTGCTGCAATTTCCCGAGGGCTGAGACTTTAAGGCAGAAGATGAAGAAAGGATTTGGGTATTTGTCCCTGAAGCCTTTAATGTGTACTTACTGGGAGTTGGATTGGAAATGGCCTTGAGAGTATAGATACTATCAAAAGAGCACTTTGTCTTAGAGTTTCAGCTGGCTGTGGTGGTGCATGAATCCCAGCACTCAGGAGGCAGAGGCAGGTGGATCTCTTGAGTTCGAGGCTAGCTTGGTCTACAGTTCAAGTACCAGGACAGCCAGGGCTGTTACACAGTGAAACCCTGTCTCAAAACCCACCACCACCACCACCACCACCCCCCCAAAAATATATCAAAACCCCAAGTTACTAGGGCACTTTTTCAGACCCAACACTGCATGGATCTCCAAATTCAAAGCCAGCCTGGTCTATAGCCAAGGCTAGACAGAGAAACCCTGTCTTTAGAAGAGAATTAATTTTTAGAAGAGAATTAGTTAAAAAGAAGGCAAAGTCCAAGGTTCTGAAGAGGAAGTCAATGCCGAACCTCCCACATGGAGGTTGGTTAGAATGAAAGGGTCTCAAAGTCATGGGGTGGGCGTGGGGTGGAGGCGGAGCTGGAGGTGTGAGGGAGACTATAGTTAGGAGATTGGGGTGTGTGTGTGGGGGGGTGCTGGGGATTGCCTAGTGCCCCTGAAGTTCTGGGTTTGAGCTCCAACACGGTATAAACCAGATGTATAGAAAGAGATTTGCAGTCTCAGAACTTTGAAAGTGGAGGCAGGAGGATTAGAAGTTTAAAGTCATCCTTGGTTCTACAATCAATTCAAGGCCAGTCTTGGTTACAAGAGATTTTTTTTTCTTTTTTTTTTGGGGGGCGGGGGTTGAGACAGGGTTTCTCTGTGTAGCCCTGGCTGTCCTGGAACTCACTCTGTAGACCAGGCTGGCCTCGAACTCAGAAATCCACCTGCCTCTGCCTCCCAAGTGCCGGGATTAAAGGCGTGCGCCACCACTGCCCGGCTGAGACCTTGTCTTTAAAAAAACCAAAAAACCCCAAAAAACCACAAACACGGCCCCTCCAAAAATAAATAAAAAAAAATACACAAATAAATAAACCAAAAACTTGGGTCTGGGGAGATGGCTTAGTCAGTGAAGTGATTGCCTTGTTTACAGGCATGCAGTTCAGCAGTCGGGAACTCCGTGTCCCGCTTTAACCCCAGCATTCTGGGCACAGACAGGTCCCTGGGATTCACTGGTCACCAGTCTAGCCGAATGGGTGAACCCCATGTCAATGAGAGTAGTCTCCACTTGAATAAGGAGGGCTGGGGAATCGTCCTCCCAAAAGGGAGTGTTTAACTGGAGCTCAGGGTCTTGCATATTTATGCGCAAGCGTACGTGGGTCCGAAGTAGAAACGGTTGTATCCGCTCTCCGATGTTTCTTTTTGCTTTTAGGTTTTTTCCTTAACACACAGAAACCTTTCCAAGATGGCTCCTGTCTACAGAAGGTCCTCTATTTTAACATGTCCGCCATCAAAGAAAAGGGAAAGTTGACCATGGCCCAGCTGACTCTAGACTTGGGACCCAGGTCCTACTATAACCTGCGACCTGAGCTGGCGGTGGCTCTCTCTGTGATTCAGGACCGTGGTGTGTGGGGGCGATCCCACCCCAAGCTGGGCACAATGCTTGCTCAGCTGTCTGTACCCGGGCCGCAAGGTCCGCTTCAGTTCAACCTGCAGGGTGTGGTTAAGGATTGGAACGGCAAACGACTGAAGAATTTGGACTTACACTTACAGATTCTGGTCAAAGAAGACAGATACTCCGGAGTAAATGTCCAGCCTGAGCACCCCTGTGACCGGCTGATACGCTCTCTTCATGCCTCCCTGCTGGTGGTAACCCTCAACCCTAAACACTGCCGCCCTTCTTCCAGGAAAAGAAGGGCGGCCATCCCTGTCCCCAAGGGCTTTTGTAGGAACCTCTGTCACCGTCATCAGCTGTTCATCAACCTCCAGGACTTGGGCTGGCACAAGTGGGTCATTGCCCCTAAGGGCTTCATGGCAAATTACTGTCATGGAGATTGTCCCTTCTCAATGACCACATATTTGAATAGTTCCAATTATGCTTTCATGCAGGCTCTGATGCATATGGTGGACCCCAAGGTCCCCAGGGCTGTCTGTATCCCCACCAAGCTGTCTCCCATCTCCATGCTCTATCAAGATAATGAGAAGAACGTCATTCTCCGACATTATGAAGACATGGTGGTCGATGAGTGTGGGTGTGGGTAGTCTCGGGAATAGGATAGGAGTGTGCTTAGGGTAAATCCTTTAATAAAGCTGCCAGCCTTGGCTTATGGTCTCTTGAATCGGATATGCCCATCATCATGTTTTTGGTGTTTGTTTTTTTTAAGATTTATTTATTATTTATTATTATATGCAAGTACACTGGAGCTGTCTTCAGACACTCCAGAAGATCTCTTTACAGGTGGTTGTGAGCCACCATGTGGTTGCTGGGATTTGAACTCAGGACCTTCGTAAGAGCAGTCATTGCTCCTAACCACTGAGCTATCTTACCAGCCCCCGTCATCATGTTTAATGATCTCCATAATTGCACACATTTGTGTACAACCGTGGAGCCCTTAGTGATCTTAGCTTATTTGTGCTCATTATGCACAACAGCCAGGATTCTTGTTGTTTGAAACAAGGACTTACTGTATCTCCTTTGCTGGCCTTGAACTCCCAGCAATCCTCTTTCCTCTGCTCCTGTGTGCTGGGATTACAGCTGTGTGCCACCAGGGCCAAATTATTTTTTGGGTTCTCTTTGAAACAGGAAACATGCTCTCTATGTATACCAGGCTGTCCTATAGCTATGTAGACCAGGCTAGCCTCAAACTCACAGGAGATCAAACTGCCTCTGCTTTCTGAATCCCAGGATTAAAGGCCTGCACTGTGCCATATGTATATACAATTATATATCTTAAAATTTTAAAGTTATTTTGAGAAAATATAACAGAAAAACTTACAGGAGCTTTAAAAATGTTTACTTGTTTTCTATGTGGGCGCCTAAGTGCGCTGGGTACATGCGGGAACCCAAGGAGGCCACAAGAGGGCGTCAGAGCCCCTGAAGTTACAGGTGGATGCGCGTAGTCCGCCACAAGAGCCGTCAGTGCTCCTAACTGCGGAGCCATTTCTTTAGCCCCAGATCTTTCATACGATCTCACAGCTTAGATTACTTGCTTTCTTCGCTATGGAATCATGGGCTTTCCCTGTGTTGTGTTTTGTTTTCTTGAGACAGAGACTAGTCGAGCTTTTCCTCAAAGCTCCCTTTGTAGTGCCCGGAGAGTCTTGAACTGCAGACCCTCCAACACCCACCTCCCATGCTGCGATCTCGGGTGTGCACCACCACACCCAGAGGTTCCTTTTGTTTTGGTGTTCTTGAGACGGTTTCACTCTCGAGTCTAAACTGGACTCCAAGCTTCTGGGAATGCTGGGATTGCAGGCATGATGGACCACGCCTGGCTTTAGAATCTTCTTTTTTCTTGCCGGGCTGTGGTGGTGTATGCCTTTAATCCCAGCACTCAGGAGGCAGAAGCAGAGGCAGAGGCAGGTGGATCTCTGTGAGTTCCAGGTCATCCTGGTCTACAGAGATGGTTCCAGGACAACCACAGCAAGAACCCCTGTCTCAAAAAACCAAAAGTCTTACTTATCACAGATTAGTTTAAGATTGCCTTGGGCTGGAGAGATGGCTCAGCGGTTAAGAGCACTGACTGCTCTTCCAGAGGTCCTGAGTTCAATTCCCAGCAACCACATAGTGGCTCACCACCAGGTATCGGGATCTGATGCCCTCTTCTGGTGTGTCTGAAGTCAGCTACAGTGTACTCACATAAATAAATCTTAGAAGTGTGTGTGTGTGTGTGTGTGTGTGTGTGTGTGTGTGTGTTTTAAAAAGACTTAAGTAGCCGGGAAATGAGTGACCTTGAACTTCTGACAGTCCTGCCTTCACCTCAAGTGTTGTAGCTATGGGCATGTGCCACATACCTGCCTTGTGTTTATGTGGTCCTGAGGCCTACACTAGTCCCGTACTCTACCATGAGCTACAATCTCAGTTTGTCTTTTGAGACAGTCTTGTATAATTTACTACCTTGAACCCCTTGCCTCCGGAGTGCCCCTAATGGAGACTTCAGTCACCACATCTGGGGGTTTGTTTTTGTTTAAAGATTTGTTTTGTTTTGAGACAGCGTCTCACTATGTAACCCTAGCTGGCCTAGAACTTTCTAAGTGAACCAGGCTGGTCTTGAACTCACAGAGCTCCACCCACTTCTGCCTCCCTGGCAACCACCACCACACCTGGTCATACCTACTCTCTTTTTTTTTTAAAGACTTTTATTTATTTTATGTGTGAGTACAATTATAGCTATCTTCAGACACACCAGAAGAGGGCGTCAGATCTCCTTACAGATGGTTGTGAGCCACCATGTGGTTACTGGGATTTGAACTCAGGACCTCTGGAAGAGCAGTCAGTGCTCTTAACCGCTGAGCCATCTCTCTAGGCCCCTGTATCTTTTGATACAGGGTCTTACTGTGTAGTGCTGGCTAGAATAGAACTCAGCTCTGTAACCAGACTGGCCCTGAACTTAGACTGATCTTCCCTGCCTCTGCCTTCAGAGGGTGAGTTCTGGGATGTCAGGTATGAGCCACCAGGGAGGGTGCATCTACTTATTTTATTTTTTTGCAGTCGTGCTGGGGGTCAAACCCAGGGCATTAACAAGGCTCATTACTGAGCTGTGTCCTAAGACCTGGGCTCATTTTTTTTAACTTCAAGTATGTGCCCATAACTCTGTTGAACGGCTTCTTGGGATTTTCTTTTTTCTTTTTTTTTTTTACAAAGATTAATTTATTTTTTATGTATATGAGTATACTGTAGCTGTACTGATGGTTGTGAGCCATCATATGGTTACTGGGAATTTGAATTCAGGACCTCTGCTTGCTCTGGTCGGCCCTGCTCACTCCAGCCTAAAGATTTATTTATTATTATATCTAAGTACACTGTAGCTGTTTTCAGAGATACCAGAAGAGGGCGTCAGATCTCGTTACAGATGGTTGTGAGCCACCATGCGGTTGCTGGGATTTGAACTCAGGACCTTCGGAAGAGCAGTTAGTGCTCTTAACTGCTGAGCCATCTCTCCAGCCCCCAGGGTTTTCTTTTCTTTTTAAAGATTTATTTATTTATTATATGTAAGTACACTGTAGCTGTCTTCAGACACTCCAGAAGAGGGAGTCAGATCTCGTTACAGATGGTTGTGAGCCACCATGTGGTTGCTGGGATTTGAACTCAGGACCTTCAGAAGAGCAGTTGGTGCTCTTAACCACTGAGCCATCTCTCCAGCCCCAGGGTTTTCTTTTTTTTTTTTTTTTGGTTTTTCGAGACAGAGTTTTCTCTGTATAGCCCTGGCTTTCCTGGAACTCGCTCTGTAGACCAGGCTGGCCTTGAACTCAGAAATCCGCCTGCCTCTGCCTCCCAAGTGCTAGGATTAAAGGCGTGCGCCACCACCGCCCGGCCCCAGGGTTTTCTTAATAAATTTACTTTAACTAAATTATTACAGCAAGATTTTGTTAGGGTGTTTAAATAGATATTGGATTATATGTACATGTGTTTGATACTTTCTTATTCTTTTTTTTAAATTTATATATAGAAATACGTTTATCATAAAATTTTATATAGAAATAGTTCTGCCGGGCAGGGGTGGCACATGCCTTTAATCCCAGCACTTGTGAGGCAGAGGCAGGAGGATTTCTGAGTTCGAGACCAGCCTGGTCTACAGAGTAAGTTCTAGGACAGCCAAGGCTACACAGAGAAACCTTATCCCAAAAAAGAAAAAGAAATAATGAAATAATTCTCTTTTATGTACATTGGTGTTTTGACTATGTGTGTGTGTGTGTGTGTGTGTGTGTGTGTGTGTGTGTGTGTACAAGGGTGTCAAATCCCTTGGAACAGGAGTTACAAACAGTTGTAAGCTGCCATGTGGGTGTTGGGAACTGAACCCGGGCGAGTAGCCATTGCTCTTAACCACTGAGCCATCTCTCCAGCTCAATATTTTCTTCTTCTAATTAGCTAGAGCCGTCAGCTTAACACAACCCAGAGTTATTATCTCAGGGAGTCTCAATGGGGAATTGCCTCAATCAGACTGGTGTTCGGGTTATGTCTGAGGACATTTTATTGATAGTTGATTGACATGGGAGGGCCCAGCCCACTCTGTGCAGTGCCACCCGTGGGCAGGTGGACCCGGGTTGTATAAGGAGAAGGCTGAGGGGCTGGAGAGATGGCTCAGCGGTTAAGAGCATGTGCTGCTCTTGCAGAAAACCTGAGTTCAGTTCCCAGCACCCATGTCCTCTAGTTCCAGTAAATCTCTCTCTCACACACATGACTAAAAATAAAATAAAATAGGGAAGAAAAGAAAAAAGAAAATCAGGCTGAGCAAGCCATGAGAAAAAAGCCAGTATTCACCGTTTCTCCATGGTCTCCCCTTCGGTTTCTGCTTCCCGTTCCTCTTTTAAGTTCCTTCTCTGACTTCTCTCAGTGATGGATTATTATCTGGGAGGGTAAGATGAAATAAGTCCTTTCTTCCCTAGGTTGTTTTTGGTTATGCTTGTTACAACAATAGGAAAGCAAAGTAGGACTTTTCTATAAAAGTTGTTAAGGGGAGGGTGGGTGGGGGGGTGGGGGGATGCTGGAGAGAAGGCTCAGCGGTAAGAGGTGACTGTGTCTAAATCCCGGGCACTGGAGTTCAGAACCCAGCAACTATGTAACAAGCCTGGTGTCCTGCAAACACCTCTAACTCTGGTTCTGAGGAATCCTACACTCTCTTCTGTACACACACACACACACACACACACACACACACACACAATTGGGCTTTTTGTTTACGTGAGACAGGGTTTCTCTGTGTAGTCCTGGACATCCTGGAATTCTCTCAGTAGGCTAGGCTGGTCTTGAACCCAGAGATCCGGCTGCTTCTGCCTCCCATGTGCTGAGATTAAAGTTGTGCACCACTACTGCCTGGTTCAAAAGTCATTCTTTTTGCACATCTGTAATCCCAGTACTTGGAAGGCAGAGGAAGTTTATCTTTGAGTTGGGGCTAGCCTGGTCTATAGAGAGAGTTATAGACAGCCAGCGTCACATAAAAAAACCTTGTCTCAAAAGGTAGGAGAAGGAGAAAAGAAGAAAAGAAAAGAAAAAATTAGTAAAAACCTTGTTGAAAGGATAATGGTGTAAGAAGGAACCAAACTGAAACCATTTTGAATAAAACTTCCATTTTGAATAGGGGTCAAATAAAGTTTAAGTTCCCAAGACCTCAATGGGTAACTGACAATGGGTAATTGGCAAGTTGAGACATGTTAGGCAAGTCTCCCACCAAAGACAAATTTCCTAAGGAAGTCCTCTATCCCTAAATCCTAATTGGTGGGATAACTTGGCAGACTTATTTGTGGATTTGGAGCTTACAAACTCTGCAACATTCTGGGTGGCGGTGGCAGTCAGTTTTTGCTGCCCGATTCAAATAAAGATTGTGCTTTGCTGGATTCTTGTGATGGCTTGGGTTTTTTTTTTTGGATTTTTACACCCTAACATTTGGGTACCAAATGCTAGCCTACTTGAGTCCCTAAGCTGAATTAGTGGCACCTTGGACTGTTTTTCAGTCATCTGGACTCCCGGAGGTAAGCCTGTATTCTGGTTTCTGGTTGGAGCCTCTCTGGGACCCAAGAAAGGAGAGAGTGGATGCAGCATTGCTCCTAGGGTCAGAGGTGGACAGGAGACGACCCGCCTTTTCACTGGTTTCCACTGAGGGGACGTTTGGTTTGGGCATGCGGGATTGCCCATGTCTGTCAGTCTGTCTGTAGTTTCATTTAGTTTGAACGCCGCTCTGTGTTTCATATCCAGAAAAATGGGCCAAAGTTCATCGGCTGGCTATTCACCTCTTGACTTAGTATTTACTCATCTCAAGTATAAAAAAAAAAGGCGGCTGAATCAGGACAACAACGACACAATAGCTGATCAGTTGGCACTGTGCCCACGGCTGAGAGTCCCGACTGCTGGTAAAGCCCCGCCTCCTGCTCGCCTGACAGCAAACCCCAGCCGCCTGATCCGTACAAGCTGCCCTTAAAGCCGAACCTGCAGCTCCTCGGCTTTCTCTGGTCAGGAAGCCGGTGCCTCCTCCCACTGCAGAACCACTGTGCCCACGAGAGTTGGACTCTGCAGGCAGCAAGGCGCTCCTCCCTTGACATTAGATCAGCAAGATGTAAGAAAAGTTTTGTCTGTTTTGAATGTATAAATGTATGTGGACAGAGCGTGTTTGTTTCTGACTGGTCTTGAATGTATGACCGTACTATGTATGTTCTGTATGTATCGGTTATAGCTCATTGGCTTATAAGTTCTTGGGTATGGTTAAAAAATTATAATATCTGTACCAAAAAGTTAACTTAAAACTAGTAACTCATGGTCGGAACCATTCTGGGCAGCAACACATGGCATGGACCAGCCAAGGGAACGGGTCTTCAAAGAAATTGGATATAAATTGGAATAAGATTTTTATATAATTTCTGCTCTGTCTTAAAATCCAGGTCTATAAAAAAAAAAGGAGATATTTAAGCTGCACCTCCATGCATTCTTACACAAGAACTTTTCTTGCTGTCAGCTAAATTTTGTAACATAAAAATAACCCACTTATAATAATAATTTATAGTAAGTAACCCTCTTATAGTAAAACACTAAGTCATTTACACTGTTAAAATTTGGTTTTGCCTTCTAAGAATTATGGTTGTACCCCATGCCTTCACTCTTTAAAAAGGTACTTTTGTTTTTCAAAAAACACACAATTGGGGCTGGAGAGATGGCTCAGCGGTTAAGAGCACAGACTGCTCAGTTAAGAGCACAGACTGCTCTTTCGAAGGTCCTGAGTTCAAATCCCAGCAACCACATGGTGGCTCACAACCATCTGTAATGAGATCTGACGCCCTCTTCTGGAGTGTCTGAAGACAGCTACAGTGTACTCACATATAATAAATAAATAAATCTTTTAAAAAAACACAATTGAGAGCTTTTAAACTACTTTAATGAGAAATTTTGGAATTTTACAAAAAAATCATAACCTGGACATTTTAAAAATAGCTTTTTAAAAATGTTTTCATTTATAAATCTATGAAACATTTTAAAGCTTATCAGATATTTTATTGTAATGTTTTTATTAGTATGTGATCTTTATGAATGCATAAATAAAAGACAAAAAATTAGGGCCACAGCTAAACCCCAGAGACTGAAAAATTCCTGTCTTATGATGTAATAAAACAGTGACCATAGGCAGTCTGGTGAAGACCTTGGGTACTAAAGCGCTATAGCATTAAAAAAAATGAGAATCGCTGGCTTAAAACTATATTTCAAGATATAACTTAAAGCAAATAGGGCTGGAGAGATGGTTCAGCGGTTAAGAGCACTGACTGCTCTTCCAGAGGTCCTGAGTTCAGTTCCCAGCAACCACATAGTGACTCACAACCATCTGTAATGGAATCCGATGCCCTCTTCTGGTGTGTCTGAAGACAGCTGCAGTGTACTCATGTAAATAAAAATAAATAAATCTTAAAAAAAAAACTTAAAGCAAATAACTAAAAATAGATGAGGATTGTTTAACTGGGATATGCTTGAGAGATACTAGCCCTCAAACCTGTCAGAGATCTGCTGAGTATGGTATTTAAGGTGTGTAAACTTACTATGACAGAGACTCTCAGATTCTGGTAATGACCCCCATGGTCTTGAGCAAAGACCTCCACCTGGACTGTGTCGACACTAACCACTGGGAATAACTGCACAGATACCTAGCCTGCTGCCAGGGCCTGGTCTGAACTGTGGACAAGCGGGACACTGGAGAGTTGATTGTCCCACTTTGCCTACACAGGGTGATGTCAGTCCCTCCTATGCAGCTCCTCCTCCACAGGGATGTCTCTGATGCTGTCCTGATACCTCTATAGCCATGGAGACCACAGGAGCCTGGGATGATGGTCTAGGTGATGGGACGTGGACTAGTCTCTGACATTTTAACTGACTCATGGGCCATCCATGAGAGCATAGTTTATCCTTCTCAGCTCTCTCTGATTCCATTGATGGCTAAGCTAACTGTTGCTTTGTCAGTTAGGTAATAGCAAACAATCAACTCCTCCCCTAAGACTACAGTCCCCTTGCTGTTAGTTCATTAATTAGTTCATTAATCAAAGCTACCGGGTCTCTTATTTAAAAATGGGGTTGTATGTGTTGGGGGGGACAGGTTATGGGGTTGTATGTGTTGGGGGGGGACAGGTTATGGGGTTGTGTGTTGGGGGGACAGGTTATGGGGTTGTATGTGTTGGGGGGGACAGGTTATGGGGTTGTGTGTTGGGGGGACAGGTTATGGGGTTGTGTGTGTTGGGGGGGACAGGTTATGGGGTTGTGTGTGTGTGTCGGGGGACAGGTTATGGGGTTGTGTGTTGTGGGGAAAAAAAAAGAAAGAGGCCGAGGGGCCTGGCGTGCATGGACACAGGGGCACACGCCAGGCAGCAGCGTACATATGCAAAGGACGCAAGCGGACACGGTTGGGGGGGGTTGGGGAAGCAGGCAAGATGCACGCGTGCCTTGGCCTAACCGGGAGTGGGCGGTCATACCCCTGGCCAGTCCCGCACATGGCGCGCGGGGGCGCAGAGAGATCCCGGATCTCTCTGCGTGTTACCTGTGCTCAGACTGTCTGCTTAGCTGAATCCCAGAGTCTCAGACGGCGCACCAGCTAGCTCCGTGTGGCAAGTTTAATAAGAGGCGGCCCATAGCTTTGATGTTTTATTATTAAGAAAATAGAAAGAGAAAAGAGATAGAAAGATAAAGAAAGAAGAGAAAATAGATAAGAAAAGCCATGACCACGTGGAAAGGGGAGAAGACAGAGAGATAGACAAAGAGAAGGCCGGGAGAGAACAGGCGGAGAGAGAGAGAACACGCGCTGAGGGGTGTTATTTATAGTGAGTTGGGCGGTCAGGTAACCAGAAGGCGGGGACAGTGTGGCTGCAGGCAGGTGACTGCCTAGGCGGAGTCAGGCTAGAACCTGGGGCGTGGCCACACGTCTCATTAAGGTCCCACAGTGTGTGTTGGGGGGGACAAGTTATGGGATTGTGTGTGTTGGGGGGACAGGTTATGGGGTTGTGTGTGTTGGGGGGGACAGGTTATAGGGTTGTGTGTGTTGGGGGGGGACAGGTTATGGGGTTGTGTGTGTTGGGGGGACAGGTTATGGGGTTGTGTGTGTTGGGGGGGACAGGTTATGGGGTTGTGTGTGTGTGTGGGGGGACAGGTTTCTCCTGCTCACAGGATTCACGTTAAATGATAAACAGTTTTCAGACGTAACTTTTCACTAAAAGAACATACTTTACAGTGACTGTTCTCAATAACAACTACTTATGTCTCTGGTAAATGAAAAAAAGAAATTCCAAGTCCATGAAAGTCTAAGGATAGAAAAACTTAAATACTTCTAAGAATCTCAAAAATAACGTAAAACATGAAGAGGTAAGGAATGTTTCAGATCGCTTTCCCCTTCTATGCTGTCATTGCCCCGAGATCTCGGAATTTCGAAATGTGATAGAGCACTGAGTACTTATTACTCACTCACCCGCTCAGGATTCTGAGCTTTCTCTGATTGTCTTCTAGGGATCGCTGAAAGATGCTTTTCATCCGGCCAGTGGTGGTGCACGCCTTTAATCCCAGCACTTGGGAGGCAGAGGCAGGAGGATTTCTGAGTTCGAGGCCAGCCTGGTCTACAGAGTGAGTCCCAGGACAGCCAGGGCTACACAGAGAAACCCTGTCTCGAAAAACCAAAAAAAAAAAAAAAAGAAAAACCAAAAACCAACCAAACAAACAAACAAAAAAACCAAAAAGACAAACAAAAGAAAACCAAAAGCAAAAACAAAAAAGCCTGTCACTGTCCAACCTTTATATCTCATTCTCTGAGCAAAACAACAACAAAAGTTCATGCTGTTTAAACCTAGAACTGGTCTGTGCTGGGACTCAGAAGCATCAATGTGCTCCTGTTGTTTGCAAACATGTGTTAACTGTTTTTCTACAATATGAATTTCAATGCAAAGGTAATGCTAATAAATCTCCTTTTTAAACTAAAAATTCATGTAAGCATCAGGGAATCAAAGAAGTCCTAAGACTTGCATCCACCTGTCACAGGCCAAATGGACTCCAGGTAAGTGCGGCCTGAGTTTCTGCTAATCAAATTCTTCTGAAAAAATGTCCCACTGTCCAGCATTTTCAGCCTTCCTGGGCCCTAATGACTGAAAATATAGTGACAGAAGAGAGTACATTGTCCCTGCCCCCTTGACAGGCTGAAATGCTGAATCAAAAGTAAATTCCCTTAGGGGGAAACTTGTTTCTATGTCTCTGGGCTAGCCTAAGACAACCTAGTGGAAACCTACTGGATAGGGAAGAACAAGGGGGACAGGCTAGAAACTGGTTCCAGGATCTCCTTGACTGGTCCCCCTCGCCGACTACCATATTTACTATATAAGGACCATTGTCCTTTCTTTTCCTCCTGATCCTCCTTGGGCCTTGATTCCCAACTCAGTTAAGCTCATGGTCCTAAGAACCCAATACAATCCTTTATTCTCTGAAACAGATAATCAAGGACTTGAGTATTGTACAAACCCAAGGTAAGGGAATATAAGAAGGAGCCAACCTGAAGCCATTTTGAATAAAACTTCCATTTTGAATAGGAGTCAAGTAAAGTTAAAGCTCCCAAGACCTCTCTGGGTAACTGGCATCCTGCTTGGCAGAAGGAGGCATGAATGCCGGCAAGTCTCCTTGTCATACTTTGATAACCAGCTAATGAGAACTGGATAAGTGTACCACAAAGACATAGTCTCTTTCCCTGAAGCCAATTGGTAGGATGACTTGGCAGAGTTTGTGGTTTTTTGTTTTTGTTTTTTTTTTTTCCCGAGACAAGGTTTCTCTGTATAGCCTTGACTGTCCTGGAACTCACTCTGTAGACCAGGCTGGCCTCGAACTCAGAAATCTGCCTGCCTCTGCCTCCCAAGTGCTGGGATTAAAGGCGTGCACCACCACTGCCTGGCTGAGTTTGTGGTTTGGAGTTTAGAAACTGCAACATCTGACTCAGGGTTGCAGTTCAGCTCTGGTGGAGTCTTTTCTGTGGCCCTGATCGACCAGTACTGGTTTGCGTACAATAAGTTTTTGCCATCTGCTTAAATACTTACTAAAATGAATGTTCTCAGATGCAGTCAGCTTCTGAGTCTGTGCTAGTGTCCCTGACCGGTCAGTTTTTAGTTCCTAATTCAAATAAAGACCTTGCTTTGTGTGGAGTCTTGCTCCCGCTTCGCTCGTTTTGGATTTTCGGACCTTAACAATGGTTCTTTCCTCTTCCCAGGACGGCCCATGGTTGATCTGTTCTGCTCCTGGATTCTTCATATGAGCTGCTCTAAGGACATCATGAGCCAGGTACCTCCAACCCCTGTAATAGCAGCACTTGGGAAGTAGAGAAGAGGGTCAGAGTTCCAGGCCAATCTGAGCTATACACAACTATGTGGGAAACACACACACACACACACACACACACACATACACACACACATACACACACACCCCAATATGAACTGGAACAATGCTCAGTGGGCAAGAGGTGATTGTTACTGGGTCTAGTGATCTGAGTTTTGTTCCCAGAATCCAGAGGTGGAAGAGGGGAACTCACTCCAGAAAAGACGTCTCTGACCTCTTCCTGGGCCCTGTGGATGTGAACTCCCGAGGGTTCTCTCCTTCCACTGCATGGGCCCTTGGAATAGAACTCAAATGTTTAGACTTGCCAGCAAATGCCTTTACCCACTTATCCCATCCACCTTGCTGGTCACATTTTTAAATTTAATTTTAAAAGATTTATTTATCATTTATTTTCTGTGATGTGTGTTTGCGTGCTTGAGTTTGCGTACCACATGCGTGCAGAAGCCCACAGGGGCCAGATCCCCTGGAACTGGAGTTACAGACAGTTGTAAGCTGCCATGTGGGTGGTGGGAACTGAGCCTAGGTCCTCTGCAAGAGCAGCCAGTGTTTTTAGCCCCTGAACCATTTCTCCAGCCCCTATTTTTAAGTATGGGATGGTTCATAACTACTGGGACACTAGTGATTACTCAAGAGTTCCTTCCTGGGCTGGAGAGATGGCTCAGTGGTTAAGAACACTGACTGCTCTTCCGAAGGTCCTGAGTTCAAGTCCCAGCAACCACATGGTGGCTCACAACCATCTGTAATGAGATCTGATGCCTTCTTCTGGGGTGCTGAAGACAGCTACAGTGTACTTACATATAATAAATAAATAAATAAATCTTAAAAAAAAAGTGGTGGTTGTTTAAAAAAAAAAGAATTTTCTTCCTGTTTTATTTATTAGTTTTTGAGACAGGGTCTCATGTAGCCCAGGCTGAACTCACACCATGAAGCCCAAGCAAGACCTTGCCCCTCCTGCATCTATGTTCCATTGCTGGAATTGTAAGCACACACCGCCAAACTTGCCTAAGCCTTTACTTCCTGGTCATTTTCTTCCCTATTTAAAACAGTGTTGAGTGCTTCCTCTATGGTCAAGCACACAGGAGTACTTTGTTTATGAGCAGAGAATCTGGACCGTGTGACTCTAAAAGATCTGCCCCTGGTGATGTGACTTAAACCAGCTGCCACTGTCAATGCCTTTGCTCTGTTGATTTTATCACTGTTTTTGTTGCTTCAGGAATGGAGAGGAGAAAAAGAATGATTAGAAATATGACATGTGACAGTATCTCTCCTCCACTCCTTTGGCCAGGCTTCTTTGAGTCCCTGTTGTCACTCCACACAGCTGGTCTCCCCAGTCCTGGTAGCTCCCATTGGACCAGAGCAGCATTGAAGTTTTCTACTTTGACATCCAGAGCACTGGGCAGGAATTTGACTGCAGTCTCTGGTAGAATTGATGTCCTGTGTCAGATCTGGCAAACATTCTACTGGGTTTAGTCCGATTGCCCTGCCCTCCTTTTCTGGCTATTCAAATGTTCCCAAAATGTCTCATCCTCTCCTAGATTCCAAGTGATGTCGTGACAGGCCCCCAGACGTTAGCACAACTAATTCTATGGTGGAAGCACCATCCAGGCCTTAAAACCCAGCACGTGGGCAGCAGCACCTACCAAAATGATGACAAAGTCCATAGTTTTGGGAAAGTCCCTGAATGTACTAACCTTGCTTTTTGGATTCCGTAATTCTGTTTCTGGCTAGCTGTTCTTGTTAACTGAAGTATGTCAACCCAGGACATGGTTTTGTGCTTAAAAGCTCAGTCTGAGAAAGACTCAAGTCTACCCTGGGATCCTGAACACCCAGTATTTTTGCCAGATGGCTAATAAAGACTTTCTGTTGGCTTAAATCCATATCTTTCTATTGACTCAAACTTATATCCACCGGAGCAGTCTTCTCTGGTGGGTAACCCACAACAATGTCTTGTCACCCTGACTGGCTTCAGGGAGGATCCTGTTTGGGACCTGGCTTGTAGCTCAGTGATATGGAGCAGGCATAAAGCTCTGGATGCAACTCCTGCCCCGTGTCTCGGCTTTGTAACTTTACTATGTTCCAACCCCCTTGTCACTCCGATCTTCCGAACCTTGCACTTTCACATCCTCTTTTCCTTGTGTTTAAAATCAGACAGAGTTTTTGTTTGAATTTTTTTTTTTTGGTTTTTTTTTTTTTTTGGTTTTTCGAGACAGGGTTTCTCTGTGTAGCCCTGGCTGTCCTGGAACTCACTTTGTAGACCAGGCTGGCCTCGAACTCAGAAATCCTCCTGCTTCTGCCTCCCAAGTGCTGGGATTAAAGGCGTGCACCACCACCGCCCGGCTTTTGTTTGAATTTTTAAGTTGTTTTTTTTTTAATGTGTGTGCACACATGTGTGTAGAGGTCAGAGGACAACCGCCGAGGGTCAGACTCCTCCCAACAAGTGAGTCTTCTTGGAAATGGGTGGAACTCATGCTGTAAGGTGTGGCTGGAAGTGCCGTTACTCGCTGAGCCATACTGATGGACCTTGCTTTGCTCCTGAGACAGAGTTTCATTTATCTCAGGCTGGCTTTGGAATTCTATTAATATATAGATAAATGTGATCTTGAATTTATAATCCTTTTCCCGCCACCTGCCAAGTACAGATACTACAGATGCTTAGCACTTTGCTTTGCACGGTGCTGTAGACAGTACCCCAGGCTTCATACATGCTAGGCAGGCATTCTGCGAATCCAGCTACATTCTCCACCCCAGATACAATTCCTTGTGAACAAAAATTTACCACCCCTAGTTTCTACCTTTGCCCCATTTCAGTACAATTTGTCATTCTGAGAAAGAGCACAGAGAAATATTGTTAAGAATAATCGCTTCAGGCTGGTCATGATGGAGCACACCATTAATCCCAGCATACTTGAGGCAGAGGCAGGTGGATCTCCGTGAGCTCCAGGCTAAGCTCGTCTACATATGGAAATTCCAAGCCAGTTAGAATTTTATAGTTTGACCCTGTGTCAAACAAAACAAAGCAAAACGAAAATTGTTTTAGCTACAAACTACTATTTTCAATTCTCGGAAGGTAAATGATGAGGCAGGCACAGGGGCTCACGGCTGTAATCCCAAGCACTTGGGCGGCTGAGACAGGAGGACCACCATGAATTCAAGTCCAGCCTGATGTACAGAATGAGACCCTGTCTTAAAAATCAAACAGTAGGGCTGGTGAGATGCTCAGTGAGAAAAGAAGGCACTTGCCACCAAGCCCGATAACCCAAGTTCAGTCCCTCTGACCCACAAGATGGAAAAAACAAAACAAAACAAAACAACAACAACAACAACAAAAGCAACGGTTACTAAAAAATTGTTCTCTGACCTCCACATGCATGCGGGATACACATTCGAGTACCTGCACACATAAATTTAAAAAAAAATTAAAGATTTGTTGTTGTTGTTTCTTTTGTTGTATTTTTTTTGAGACAGAGTTTTCAAGATAGCCCTGGCTATCTTGGAACTCACCATGTAGACCAGGCTGGCCTCTAACTCACAGAGATCTACATGTCTCTATGTGATGAACAGAGTAAAAAAAAAAAATGCTGTAAAAAAAAAATAGCTTAGTCAGGAACACCACTACACCCAGCCAAGGCTGCATTTGATAACCAGAACCCTGTGATATCACTCACTCAAGATAACCAGACACAAGACTTGAACCCTATCAACGGTACTCTCTCTATATAAGCAGAGCGAAGACAATACAATGCTTTGCACTTCCTCAGGACTGCTAAGGACACCGGAGAGAAGCCACCTCAATCTGCCCCGCATCTGTAGAGTGTCCAGCATCCTGACCCATAAATCAGAGACTATACAGTCTGATTTGCCTTGACTCAGAGAGTCTGAACCCGACCTTCAGCTAAGGTACAGGTAAGCAGCCTCGGGGAGATAGACTTAGGGCCATAGCTAGGAACGCAAGAGTATGAACCTTATGTGATGACACTCAGCATAAAATGTAACTTCTGCTATACTAACAACACATACCTACCTTCTTGCTTGAGAGACTCTGCCTTCTTAGTGCTGGGATTAATGACATGTGCCACCATGCCTGAAATAAAAAGATATTAATAGTGAATGATATGGGAAGTTTTTGGCACCTAAAGGGTTAATTGTCTAGCCTCTCAGTGAAATAATGATCATAAGCTATTGTGAGAAAGGTGAATATTATTGAAGCTACCACAGGTAGAGTCCATGTGAGAAATGGGAGAGACTGGATCTGATACAGGCCTTCATTCGGGGGCAGTGGGGGATTTTTACGCAGTAAGATGTGAGGCTGTATGTAAAGTGTTTCATCCCAGTGAAAAGCCAGAGAGCAAAGGCAAGACGCAGAAGAACTGGAGGGTTTTCAGGGTTGTATGTACTGGGGCTTGGTTCAGCTAGCTGTGTGATTTCTCTGTCCTCTGCTGGCTAAACCAAAGATGATCAAGCTGGTCACAGCTACTAGGAAGGCTGAGGCAGGATTGCCTGAGCCCTGGAGTTTGAGGCCAGCATGGAAAACATGGAGAACTAATCTCAAAAACAAAACAGTACCGCCCAAAACGTTCCATAAACAAGCAACAACACCAAAACAAGAAAGAAGAGTCAACTTCTCCCCCCCCCCCCGCCACACCCCACGCACACACGCAAGCAACCACCAAACAGCAACCCACCAAGTCCCTAGAAAGGTGGATGGTGGGGATTTGAGTTTTTAGGCGTCATCTGCCTAGGAAAGATGAGTTTTACTCATGGGTCATTTTTCAGGGACTGTCCCTCTGGGAACAGGTGAATCTATGTGTCTTCGGTTGTTTGTTTCTGCAAGGCTGTGACAGTGTGAGTCCAACACACGCCTGCTCCCAATGCTGCCATTGCCACCAGGCACATTTCTGCAGCGAGGAACATCCGACCAGGCTTGGAGATATAAGTCGAGGCATACGTTTCTTTGGACCATATTGTTCTAGACCAACAATCTGTTCCGAGAATTTGAAATTTCAGGGTTTTGTTTGTTTTGAGGTAGAGTCCCATGTACCTCTGACATGGGACACCATGCGCCAGGAGTCAAACCCAGAGCTTTGTGCTTGCTAGGCAAGCATTCGACCTCAGCTGAGCTACAGTCCCAGTCCCTTGACACTCTGGTAGAAGCACAGGTGGGGCCGAATAGTTAAGAGCACTGGCTGCTACAAAGGACTGAGTTAAGGTTCCAGCACCTTATGGCATTCGCAGCCATCTGTAACTCCAATTTCAGGGGATCTTATGCCTTCTGACCTCCTCAGGCACCAGGAAAAACATAATGCACATACATATGTAAGCAAAACACTCATACACATAAGATAAAACAATCTAATCTGTCTGTCTCTCTGTCTGTCCGTGCATCCTTCTGTCTGTCCACCCTCTGTCCATCTGTCTGTATGCCTGTCTGTCTGTCCGTCTGCCCGTCTGTCCGTCCATCCATCCCTCTGTGAGATTATACCCTAAAGGAATGGAAAGAAAGCTAATTCCAGGAAGCATGGGTATAGTACCCAAGGGCACTGGAGAAGCATGAATCCAGGGAAAACCTGTATTTTCCGGAATGAGTCATGAGTAATTATTTTTCCTGAATGACGTCAGTCTGCCACTGTTTTGTTGTTTTTTTGTTTTTTGTTTTTTTTTGTTTTTTTGTTTTTTGGTTTTTCAAAACAGGGTTCTCTGTATAGCCCTGGCTGTCCTGGAACTCGCTCTGTAGACCAGGCTGGCCTCAAACTCAGAAATCCGCCTGCCTCTCCCTCCCAAGTTCTGGGATTAAAGGCGTGCGCCACCACCGCCCAGCTCAGTCTGCCACTGTTGAAGTATCACATCCTCTTCTTTGGCTTATTTTATTTATCAATAACATATTCAATAAAATCCATTGTGTTTAAAAGCCAACTAACCATCCTACCTGAGCCTGAGTAGATCTCACATCTGGCCAAGAGAGTGAGCATGCCTGGATTTTTTAATGAAGATATCTCTCAAGAAAATGGAATTCAAGATTGATTCTGTGGTACCAAAAAGATCCTGCTTTCTGGGTCCAGTTGGCCATAGCAGCTGAACAATCTAAAGGAAGGTAGGCAGGGAAGGAGTGTTGTCAGCTATGTTGTCTTCACCCAGGTTAAAAGCTGTTGCTCAGGAACTGGCTAACACCCATCTTTTTTTTTGAGAGAGATTTATTGATTTATTATATGTGAGTACATGGTAGCTGTTTTCAGACACTCCAAAAGAGGGAGTCAGATCTCCCGTTATGAATGGTTGTGAGCCACCATGTGGTTACTGGGATTTGAACTCAGGACTTCTGGAAGAGCAGTCAGTGCTCTTAACCACTGAGCCATCTCTCCAGCCTCCCTAACACCCATCTTAAGGGCTGGTGATATAGCTCCATTGATCGAGTGCTTGCCGACCATGCAGAAAGACCTGGTTCCATTTCCAAGACCACATAAACTAGGCACGGTGGCACACAGCCGTAAAGCCAGGGATCCAGATGTGGAAGGCTGAATGATTAGAAGTTCTAGGTCATCATGGTTGCAGAGAGAGTTGTAGGCTAATGAGGGATATATGAAATTCTATCTTTAAAAGGAGTTACTAATGTCTAACTGTCTTTTAACTCCCCCTCTAGGACTTTATCCTAAGGGAGTAATTATCTAGAGATGGATGTGTAAGAATGATGCTTGGGACATTATTTACAATGCCCGAGTATTAGTAAAAAAATGTTTCCTGAGTATAGAGGGTCATACAAGTTATCCCAATATTCAAGGCAGAGACAGGAGAATTGGCAAGAATTTGCTGCTAATCTGTACTATACAGTGAGCTTCAAATCTAAAGACAATGGATACAATAAATTTTGGCAGTGGACCATGTGCCAAATAAGGTACCAAATAAGAGAGGGGTTTAAATCATCACCAAGATAGCATAGTGGATGGTATTCATGACATTACTGGAGAAAACAGGGTCTCTTTCACAGTAGTCTTATAGACAGAAAAAGACTTTTAATAAGATACAAGCAGGAAACTCAAGGATGATATATCACTTTAAGAGAAGAGCTATACCCCAGGCGAGTTCGAGATCTCAGCAGCTGCCAGGTGGAGAGATGTGGATAAGAAGAGGTCATGCTTGCTGAATTACCTCTTTGTTTATTTCTTTAAAAAACATATAGGTCTGTCTGTGCACTACCTGTGTGTCTGGTGGCTGCAGAGGTTAGGAAAGGCATTGCAATCCCCTGGAAATAAAGCTACACATGATTATGAACTGCCCTGATGGGTGCTGGGAGTTGAACCCAGGTCCTCTTAATCCCTGAGTCATCTCGCCCAGCCTACTTCCTAACTTAGAAAGCAGGCAGTGGAAGTCTGTGAGCAGCTATATGGCGGGGGCATATTCACACAGAATGAGAATGTGACGGAGTTAGGGTTCCCTGTTGTGAGTTCTTAGTCTCATTAATACATTGATTTCTAAAGTGTTCATAAGATGGCTGTGGTGGGAAACAGCTTTAATCCCAGTATTTGGAGGTAGAAGCTGGAGGAGCTCTGTGATTTTTGGGCTAGCCTTATCTACATAGGGAGTTACAGAACAGAGCCAGGACTACATAAAGAGACTCTGTCCCAAAAAAACCAAACTAACTAACTAACTAACTAGCTAGCTAGCTAGCTAGCTAACTAACTAACTAACTAACTAACTAAGATTCAGGATGTCTGAAGGACATTTAAAAAAAATGGTCTATTTTTATTTATGTGTATGAATGTGCACAAACGTGCAGTACCCATGGAGGCCAAAAGATGGCATTGGAGGCCGTAGAGCTGGAGTTTCAAGTGACTGTGAGCCACCTGACTTCGGGACTAGGAGTTCCAGTCCCATGGGAGAGCAGTCAGCACTCTTAACTACTGAGCTGACTTCCCTGCCCCGTGGGAGGACCGCTGTATTAGAGTTAGAAAAGAAAACTACGGATCAGGCAAAGCCATGCATCCATCGTGACAGCGGCCAGGAGAGGGGAGCCGGCTGAGAGGAGGGGAGAAAACCAAGACTTTTTTGACTTCTGAGTTAGTGTCTGAGAAAGCAGGTACAGACACACACAGACACACACAGACACACATAGACACACAGACACACACACAAAGAGAGGGGGAGGGGAAAGGAGAGGGAGGGAGGGAGAGCGAGCGAGCGAGCGAGAGAGAGAGAGAGAGAGAGAGAGAGAGAGAGAGAGAGAGAGAGAGAGAGAGAGAATGTCCACAGTATCAAGAAAGGCATACTTAGAATTTTGGCCGGAAAGATGGAAGGAGGGAAAAAGAAAAAAAAAAGCTATGCTTTCCGGGTTAGAACTCAGAAGGAGCAGGCGGGCTTAGCAGTGAAGTTCTGCAAGCAATTGCCTCAGGGGAACAGCCTCTGGGGGCTCGTGAAGGCTATGGTCATTCCTCCTACCTGCTCGATGACTTCGAGTGAGTCGGTTTGCCCATGGAGTGCCCTCCTTGTCAGGTGATTGACAGGCCCTGCTGGCTTAACTCTTAAGGAAACTACAATGTATGTAATGTTCTAATCTTTGAGTCAGACCAGAATGTTTGGTCTCCACCCAGGTAGAACTCAGGTGATAACCCCCGTCTTCATATGATATTTTACAACGTAGGATGGGCACTTACGATACTTTCGCTTCCAAGTTTTACCAGGGGCCAAGACTGTGTTTCTGTGTGGAGGTCAGCCTCACTGGCCTTCAAGCTGTAGGGTGGGCAGACCTAAGAAAGCAGGGATTGTGCTAGGAGGTAGGAATTCTGGGACAGAAGATAAACACAAGCCAGAGAGAGGGAACCTCAGTGGTGAAAATGCCTTGGTTAATGGTTTCTAGGTAAATCTGTAGGCATTTTCTTGATTGAGGATTGATGGGGGAGGGCCCAGCCCACTGTGGGCGGTGCCACCCTTGAGCAGGTGGTCCTGGGGTATATTACAAAGCAGGCTGAATAAGCCCGGAAGAGCAAGCCAGGCAGCAGCATCCCCCCATGGCCGCCGCTTCAGTTCTGGCCTTCGGGTTCTTGCTGGAGAGCTTGCCCAGACTTTCCTCAGTGACAGAGTGTAACACGGAAATGTAAGCCAAATAAACCCTTTCCTCTGCGAGTTGCGTTTGGTCTCACAGCAACAGAATCTTGGGAAAAGACCCTAGTGGGAGACTTAGACCTTGAGAGAATGATCTCAAGTCTGAGGGATGATACTGAGTCTCAGAGGAACTGGTAATCTAAACTTGACCCAAAGTTCTGACAACGGAGGATTGCTATAGAGAAGTATGGCATAGTAACACTTTTTAAAAGGTTAACCTTCCCTTCAAGAGGAAGAGAGCACCAGCACTGCACACTAGGTATCTGACTCAAAGGCCAAGGTCCTGCGTTTGCATCTTAAGCAGCCCCTCCTTTTCCCAATAGACATATGGAGCAAAGGGCAAATGAGAGGAGGGAGTAACAGGTAAAACCCATAATAGTCTCACCGGGTCACACCGAGGACTTGTTAGTTATAGGAACAACTTCATTCTCTCTGACTCTGTCCTGGCTTCTCTCCCACTCTTACTTGAGCTTGGAGGAAGGAGAATGCTTTCCAAATTTAGATGTCACCTAAGAGAACTTTGGGATTTAATATCATCAATGTTCTATTGCGTGGCATTGACGGTTCTGTGGGTTTTCTCCACGGAGGACAAAAATCCAGATGCCACTTCCTTCTTCATTTACATAGTACAGATATCAGGTTGCTACCGACACTCAAGAATGAGTCACCCTGTGTCCCTGCAGGAGGCCGTGGGCACACCTGAGGAAACAAAGTCCGGCACACAGCTGGCAGAAGCTATCGCAGCAACGTAAGCTCTCGAGGAAGGGACCCAGAGACAGAGCAAGATGAGCTCCGAGACAGGTAAAGGGCGCTGGGCTCTAGCAAGGCATTTAGTTGGGTTTTCCTCTTTACTTTGCTTCTTGCTCTACAATTTGTCATGCTACCCCAGGCTAGCCCCCAGCTCCTGGACCCAGGCTATCCTCCTGCTTCATTTAATCCCTTGAGTGGCTGGGAATACAAATGCCCGCTCCCACGCTTAGCTTGGGTCCATGGTCTTGAAGAGTGCATCAGTTGTAGGTCTGACCTGCTTACGTTTGGGTCCCTGTGTGCTTTCCAACTTTCCTATTATGATTAATAATTAATATTGTTCATAAGATATTATTCTGAGGAAGTATTTATAGCTCCTAATGATTTTGACAAGTAACGCTAAGTCAATGTCGGTTTCATGGCAGTAAAAAAAATTGTTAATGGGGTCTGGTGGCATAGGCCTGTAATTCTAGCTACTTTGGAGGCTGAGGCAGGAGAATTACAAGTTGAAGGTCTCTGTGGACTATAAGGTAAGTTCAAGTTAGGTAACTTAGCAAGACCCTTCCTTAGAAAAGGTGGGAGAGTGGGAGGGACAGCTCAGCAGTCAAGAGACTTGTGCATCCACATGAGACTGCTCACAACAGCCTGTCACTTCAGCTCCAAGAGTTCTAATGTCCTCCTCTGGCCTCCACAGGTATCTGAACACATGAACACACACACACACACACACACACACCCCACACATACATCTCAGATACACATATCATACACACTCAAACACACACTCCACACACATCACACATACACCCTACACATACATATACACACACCACACACACACATACACACAGCAAATACACATACACACACACCACACAGACACCACACAATTTAACAAGCTTTAAGTAAGAAGAATAAAGGTATAGCTCAGTGGTAGAGAGTTTGCCTAGCATGTTCAATTTCTCAGTTCTGCCCAGCTCCATCCCCCACTGAAAAACAGTAAAACTATACCTTGAAACTACTAATTAAGATAAAGCAGAAGTAGTAATAATGGTCTATATGTTAGTTGACTGACCAGTCAATGATTAATTAATGTTAGTCAGGTATGGTTATTTCCACCCGTTATCAGTCTAGAGGCTGAAACAGGAAGCTTACAAGGAATTTGAAGCTATCTTAGGCAACATAATAAGTTTCAGACCAGCTTAGGCTATAATGAGATCCTACTCTTAACCGAACGACCTGGGCAATATAGCTCAGTTGGTACAGATTTGACTAGCATGCAGAATTCCTGTGTTCCATTCCCAGCACCATAAACAACAGACTAGGTGGCACATGCTTGTAATCCCAGAATTTGAGAGATGGAATATAAAAACTTACAGGATGAGGAACATGCCTAGCTTTGGAAGGAAATGATTTCAGATGAGGTGGGATTGGGTCCAACTCCTGAAATTGTTATTATTATTGTTATTATTATTGTTGTTGTAGTTGTTGTTGGTAGAGTTCAAATCTTTGGAGACTTTTTGAAAATTTTATTTATCTACTATTTTTTTTGTTGTTGTTGTTGAGACAAGTTCTCATGTAGCCCAGGCTGGCCTTGAACATGCTATGTAGTTGAGGATGACCTTGAGAATATCTGAAGCACAGAGATATGACTGAAATAGTGCTCTGGACACATTTGCCTGCTATTTAGTTGGTTTGGGGCTGGACACAAACAGACAAACATAAGTCCAGGCAATGGTGGAGCCATTTGGGAAAGAATGTATTCTTCCTTCTGTACGCTTGAGTCAAGGAGATAGATGCCAACAAATCCGATGCCAAAAGCTGCAAGAAAGGGATCAAAATTGTCAGGAGCAAAAGCACCGGGTTTAACAGTTTACATACGGCAGAAGTGAGGTTGATGCTTTGGGAAGTTCTTCCAGAACAAGGAGAGCTGTCTCTGGAAGATGTAACCATGGTGATGCTGTGGAAACCCCACTTTTATCCTTAAAATCTCCCCAGCTCTGGAAAAACCGGAGAATGTACAGGAAGCGGCACAGGAGACAGTTTACCAACAAGTAATGACAGAAAAGGAAGAATGACAGATAGTCTACTGACCACTAACACTGTGGAGGACACTCCATCTTGTCTTCACTGTTAATAACTGTAAATCATTCTGTGTCTGTAGGCTAGAAGTATAAACACCTGGGAAATTAGACATTGGTTTGTTTTAAAAGCAAGAGTGTAAATCCGAGTTTTATAGAATTCTGAAAAAGGTCTAAAGTTATACAGTATTATTCACCATCCCTGTCATTACGGATGCAAGAAAGGAGATGTAGCCTTTATGGACTGAGGGTCTCTCTGACTTTTTAGAAAACTAAGCCTGAAAATAGACTCCAATCTTAGATACAATATGTCCAGCTTGTACATTACCCCAAAACAAACTTTAGAAAAAATAGAGGCTAAAATAGGATATGATTGCAGTAGACTAAAGTGCATCCAGTCATCGTTGAATAGCTAATGTGCTTTGTACCCAAATGAGACTCAGGAATAAGATATGCATAATTTGTATTTCCTAGTTTCCAAATTGTACCTCTTGGATCCTTTGAGAAGTCACTTTCCCATTAGATTTAGATTAAAAGATTTTTTTTTTTTGAGGTCAGATCTCAGAATGTAGCCTAGGCCAAACTTGAACCTGAGTTTCTTCATCCAGGGTGTCTAGTGTTCTGGGACGGGAACTGTGCCCCACAGTGCTGCCTTCTACATCCGTTTTTCCCATCTGATTTGTAGATTTGGGAGAGTAGAACATGATTTCATGGCAGCTCAATGTGAACTTGGGTGTTATTTGACGCATCATCTCTTGGTTTACAGGCCCTGTAGCTGTTGATCCCACTCTGAGGTAAGACAGGCACGGGGCCTCCCAATTAATCACATGGAAATGGACAATTTGCTTTTGTCTTTATTAAATGGTAAAATTATATATGTGTATGTATATACACGCAGGTATACATACTAAAATTGTTTTAAAATACATTTCTCTATCATGTATATGTTAGACTGTACATTTTATATGCATATGTACCCAGGGTCCTGTAAAAATTCCTTGTGTGGCTTGTCTAAGGATGTGGCTCTGATCAAAGGCCACATGCTTGTAAGTTCCTGGATCCAATGCCACAGAAACTACAGAGTTCAGCAGCAGCATACTGGAGACATCTCTGGCCTCTGCTTTGGCTTCTGACTTCCTGGCCCCGGCCAATGGTAGGATCTGGAGAGACTTCTCAAAGCTCTCTGTCTCTTCTTTCCAAAAGGACCTCAGCCAGTAGTGAGGGGGACTTAAGAATACTTAGACCACTGTAAAAAGAAAAGTAAAAATTTAAAACATCATACATGTACCTCTCCATGTAACCCTGGCTGTCCTGGAAGATTCTCTGTAGACCAGGCTGGCCCCAGACTCACAGAGATCTGCCTGCCTCTGCCTCCTGAGTGCTGGGATTAAAGGTGCATGCCATCATGCCTGGCTCCATGTAATTTTTACAATAATGCTTTCCATATGAAGGTCATTCTGGATGTCTGGCTTTGGCAGGCACGCTCAGGTGTGCTGAGTCAAAAACCCCAAGCTCCAGTCAGAGTGGCCTTTACTAATGTTCCTGGCAGCACTGGGCAGTGAGCCCACATCTCCCGCTCTTTTCTCTCTTTTATTATCAGTGTCTTTAGGGAATGAGACATGCTGAGACATGTATGTCATCGTGCCTCTGTCATGTGGACACACAATCGCACAGAAGTAAACATGAACATGTTTTAACCATTTTCTTTCTTTCTTTTTTTTTTTTTTATTAATCTGCTATTGTGCATTTTAAAAAATCTCTCGAGGATTTTTTGCTTTTTTTTTTTTTTTTTTGGTTTTTCGAGACAGGGTTTCTCTGTGTAGCCCTGGAACTCACTCTGTAGACCAGGCTGGCCTTGAATTCAGAAATCCGCCTGCCTCTGCCTCCCAAGTGCTGGGATTAAAGGCGTGCGCCACCACTGCCCAGCAAGGTTTTTTTTTCTTTCCTTCTTTCTCTTTAAGAAGGATAAACACTCATAACGGTGTAACCAGATACATTATTACTGCTAAATTTATTTTGTTTTGCAACTTAGAAACCAGCGACACTATGGCCCACTTAATAAAAAAAAAAAACAAATAGGAAATTTCTTGTGTGAAAGGAATTGGTGGTAAAAGTTTAAAAAGCAGGGCTCAGACGCTGGTCCTTTCGTTAGGATTCCCCATGTCACTTCCACACAAATCTCACTCTAGTGTGAATCACTAATGCCCAAAGTGCCGATGCTTTGCCGACCACTGTGCACCTGGTTCAGAGCATCTTTCCAGACTCTGCCCACTCTCTGCCATGCTCTTCCTCAGAGGTTTACGGAAAGTCTTGGCAGAGCTATGTATGTATGCATGCATGCATGCATGTATTATGTATGTTTCTATGTATGTATCTATGTATCTAAGTACGTATTATGTATGTATGTATCTGTGTATCTGTTTGTATGCATGTATCTATCTATCTATCTATCTATCTATCTATCTATCTATCTATCTATCTATCTATCTATCTATCTATCTATCTATCTATCCATCTATCAGCCATACCTATTTGTCTTCTGTCAAGCTGCCCTAGAAGCCAGAGCTGAGTCTAAAGCTTAAGTCCATGTCAGAGCACTGTCTCCTCCAACCATTTTCAAGAAGCCCACTATCTATCATGTGTGGACACATTTGCTTTTTCCTGGTTCCCACAGCTCTGGTAGGGGCTTTCAAGCCTGAAGAATCTTTCTTTTGGATGTGTTTGGACTCAGAGAACATGAATCTCTGTGCCAAGTCACTCTAGCATGCCCTGTGTTAGTTCTGAGGGGTTATGACTAAGGATTAAGTCTTGAGAATTTCGTGCTTTCCCGCCTGTATTTTAAAGCCCTTGTCCTGCTGCCTCTTGCTGAAGGCTCTTTTTGAAAAGGATTAATTTGTTGGCCTCTGAAAAACTGGATTTTTATAGATCACTTAGAAATGACTTCAGCAGACTTTTTTGTCTGTTAGTGTGTGGATGCTTTGCTCGCAGGTGAGTCTATGTGCATGTACTATGTGAATGCCAACTGCTGGATGAGGTCAGGAGAGGGTGTCTGATCCTGGGGATCTGGAGGTACAGATGGTTGTGAGCCTCCATGGGGGTTCTAGGAACTGAACCTGGGTCCTCTGCAAGAGCAGCCATACTTTCAACTGCTGAGCTCTCTCCAGCTCCCAGACTTCCCTTGGTTGGTATTAATTGGCTTGTTCTAGTTTTGCTGATACATCCTTGGGATCTGAAGTTCTGTTTTTACTCTGGGTTCTGACTCCATATGGCTCAGATCATAGTGGAGCTGGGGTGAGGGGGCGGGACCCACAGGTTTAGTTTTTTTTGTGTGTTTCACTAGGTTACCTACCATTCCTTGTCTCTTTTTGTTTTCTCAGCTTAATGTCTATGACTATTGTGACTGGGTTTAGCTCCTATGAGTTTTTGTTTATGTTTAAATTACTGTTACTGTCACAGGCCCCTAGACCCTAACACAACTGAAGCCATGATGGAAGTACTATTCAGCTTGTAGGCAGCAATACATGCCAGAACGAGAACACAGACCTTATCCATCAAACTCCATAGTTCTGGGAAAGGACAACTCCACAACATTAGTGGAAATCTCGGGGAGTCCTTCCAGAGTCACCTCATGTTAATGGGGGAATCTGGGTTTCCTCTTGAGGTTCTTAGTCTTGTTAATAAAAGGATTTAAGACAGGCTCAGAAAAAAAAAGTACACGCACAATTTCATGCGAGTTTAAAAGAAAAACCTCAGAACCAAGTCAGCCAAAGGATGAATGAACAGCCACACGTTGTGTGGGGGGCTGTAGAGAAAGTGCCAAGCTATGCTGAGGAAAGCAGGCTTAGGCTCCCACCATACCTGAAAGAAAAGGCAGAAAAGAAGAAAATCAGTCTTCCTGAGTCAGGTTTAAACACGTTTACAATCATTTTATTAATTTTGTTTATAAACAAAATACAATGACTAGAGTCTTTGAAATCCAGGAAGGGGTGGAGGCGCAGTAAACTCAGTCTCTCCACCCCCCCCAGCTTCTCCCCTCCAGCTTCTCCCACGCTGTTCCCTCTATATTTTTCCTCCCACTTAGTTCAGTTTTTTTGAGTCAGAGTCTCACACTGAAGTACAGATTCACTTGGAATTGGAGCCCTGCCTGTTCTAGACTTCCTAGTGCTGTGTGTGTACCACCATACCCACTAGGAGGGATCCCCTGTGGATAACGTGATAGTTCAGGAATCAAGGGGACACTTAGGACTAAAAACATTTATGGCATTGTGCTGCAAAGAGGACCCTCCCTCAGTACAGTGCTGAGTCAGAGTCTCAACCGTGTCATCCTCCTGTCTCTGCCCCCTCAGTGCTGAGATTATGTGTTCCACTATACCTGGTAATTTGAAAGATAAACGTTTAAAAGAGAAGGGTGGAGAGGTAGCTCAGTTGGTGGAGCTAGCATTCATGAAGCCCTGGGTTCCCACACACCAGTAATTCCAGTCCTTTGGGTGGAAGCAGGGATATCAAATGTTTACAGTCTGGCTGGGAAGAGGGCTCGTTGGGTACAACGTTTACTGTTCAAGCACAAGAACTGGATTTTGGATTGACAGCACCTGCACATAAGTCAGGCTGGTGGCCTGTCTACATATCCTCTACACTGTAGGGGCAGAGTCGAGTGGCTCCAGGAGCCTTATTGGCCAGTGAGGTTCATTGAGAGTCTCTGTTTTGAAAAGTAAGGTGGAGAGTGATAGAGAAGACACCCAACATTGACCTCTAGCTTCGATATGTGTACACATGAGTAAGTGATTGTGCACATATACATGCAAACGTATGAATCCATCACCCACCCACCCACCCACACACACACACACACACTAAAATTAAAATAAAAATACAATAAACATCAAGGTCATCTTTAGCTCTGTATCAAGCTCCTGGCCAGCCTGGAATATGTAAGATATATGTATGTGTATGTGTATATATATGTGTGTATGTATATACATATATGTGTGTATATATACATATATGTATATGTGTATATATGTATACATACATATATATACACACACACACATATATATATAGGCGTGAGGGGAAAGGTTTTTAAGTTTCTTAGATTGCATGGGAGTCTTTCTATGTTTCCAGGAGAAGAATTGAGCCCCAGGAGTTTGAAGTCTTCTTTGACCCTCGGGAACTTCGGAAAGAGACCTGTCTGCTGTATGAGATCAACTGGGGTGGAAGGCACAGTATCTGGCGACACACGGGCCAAAACACCAGCCAACATGTTGAAATCAATTTCATAGAAAAATTTACTACGGAAAGATACTTTCGTCCAAACACCAGATGCTCCATTACCTGGTTCCTGTCCTGGAGTCCCTGTGGGGAGTGCTCCAGGGTCATCACAGAATTTTTGAGCCGACACCCCCATGTAACTCTGTTTATTTACATAGCACGGCTTTATCACCACACAGATCAGCGAAATCGGCAAGGACTCAGGGACCTTATTAGCAGCGGTGTGACTGTCCAGATCATGACGGAGCAAGGTAAAAACAGAATGCTCCTGAGAGAGCGGTGGTGGTAAAGGGGCACACAGCACAGGCTGGGGATGCTGGAATGGAATCCCAGAGGCGACATTCCACATAAAGTGAGAGAGGAAGGAGCGTCCCAACAAGGGAAGGATAAACAATAACAACCCCATCTACTCTAGGTGCCTCTGCCTCTCAGTCACCCTAACTTCATTTTATGGAGTGAGACCACCTCTAGCAGCAAGCAGGAGAGCCTTTATGTAGAGCGCATGCTCTGTGGCTGTTGCTACTGGGAACTGAAGGCCACGCGTGTACCTTTTACGCATGCCTGGGAGACAAGCTCTCTACTATTGAGCTACATCTCTGCTCTCTTGAGTTTTATTTGAGGCAGGGTCGTTAAGCGGCCACCCTGGATTTGTCATGTACCACAGGCTGGCCTTGAATTTGCAGTTTCCCTGCTTCAGATTTCTGAATAGCTTGGACTGCAGGCATGAGCCATTATGCCCAGGTCATTTTAAGTCGTTTAGAGATGAATTCATCAAATAAGACAAATTCTGTGTTTCTTTAGAGTATTGTTACTGCTGGAGGAATTTTGTCAACTATTCCCCTTCCAATGAAGCTCATTGGCCGAGGTACCCCCATCTGTGGGTGAGGTTGTATGTGCTGGAACTCTACTGCATTATTTTAGTAAGTGTCTCTGGATGTTCACTTGTTTCTGTTTTGAGACAGGGTCTTATATAGTCCAGGGGGTCCTTGAATTTACCAGGCAGTGGAGGATAATCTTGAATTCCTGAGTCTCCTATCGCCACCTTCTGAATCCTGGGATTATATATATAGTCTTGCCCTACCATGCCTGGCTCCTTAGTAAGTTCCTCCTCCTCTTCTTTTAAAGTGTTTCTGTGTGTTTATGAATGGATGTGCAGGTGCCTAGCAGAGGATCCCCTGGCACTGGAGTTAGAGGTGGTTGTGAGCCACCTGAGGTGGGTGCTGGGAACTGAACTCTGAGATTTTTTATAAGAGCAGTCTGCATTTGTATCTGTTACTTGTATCAGTAATACTTTGTATCACAGCTGCCAAGGTAAAACATCATGACCAAGAGCAGCTGACAGAGGGAAGGCTTTATTTTGGTTTACAGATCCTAAGGTAGAGTGCATATATAATGTCGGGGAAGGCATGGTAGCATGTAGATTATATCTCAGCTCTATGTAGGAGTCAAGGGAGAGCCAACAGGGACTTGTGTGTGTGTGTGTGTGTGTGTGTGTGTGCGTGCGTGCGTGCGTGCTATAAACTCTCAACCCTGCCCCCGAGATATACTCCCTCCAGCAGGACTCCACAACAGGAAGTGTTCTGCCACTTCCAAGCTACCAACCAAACACCAAGTGTTCAAATACACAACCATAGCGGATATGTTATTCAAACCACCACAGTGTCCTTAAGCCCAGGGACAAAGGTGTGCACCCCCCACATCTCTAATTCCCCCATTCCCTCCCTTTTCTTTCTTTTTTTTTTTTTTGGTTTTTCGAGACAGGGTTTCTCTGTGTAGCCCTGGCTGTCCTGCAACTCACTCTGTAGACCAGGCTGGCCTTGAACTCAGAAATCCTCCTGCCTCTGCCTCCCAAGTGCTGGGATTAAAGGCGTGCACCACCACTGCCCGGCATCCTCCCTTTTCTTTTAAGTTGTTTAAGAGACAGTTTTGATACATAGACAAGAGCCTTCTGTGCTTCTGAGGATTTCCCCACATACTCTCATCACTTTTTTGGGGGGGGGTATCATTTATTCTTATCTTTAGTTACTTAACTAGTTAACTCATGTTTAAAAAGAGAAAACAATGGCTGGAGACATAACTCAGTGGTTAAGAGCACTGACTGCTCTTTCAGAGGTCCTGAGTTCAATTTCCAACAACCATATGGTGGCTCACAACCATCTGTAATGGGATCCAATGCCCTCTTCTTGTGTGTCTGAAGACAACTACAGTGTACTCATATACATAAATATATTGATATATTGACAGAGAGAGAGAGAGAGAGAGAACACAAGATATTCTGAAGCCAGGCATGGTGACACATACCTGAAATCCCACCATTCAGGAGGCAAGTCAAGAGGATCCTTAGTTCAAGGGTAGCCTGGGCTATAAATTTAGACCACGTCTCCAAAATCTGTACCACCATCACCAAAAAATTCATCACAAGAAAGATTTCTTTAGTGGGAATCAAGTAGTGAAAGGAAATGGGTCAGTTGGTAAGATGTATCTGGGACACATGGAAATTCCATTGTATTTTTATTGTTGCTATTCTGGTTACACTTACCCCAGCCTTAGTGTTCCAGGGAGTCCTGTTTCCCACAGTGGCAGAGGTCAGTCATACTACCCAAGAAAAACGATATTTTGCATGGGTTCACAGTAATAATAGAGTTAATTTTTACTGAGGATAAAATATAATCTTCTTTGTTTGTTTCAGGGACTTCCACCCTGTTTAAAGATTTTAAGGAGAAAACAACCTCAACTCACGTTTTTCACAATTACTCTTCAAAACTGCCATTACCAAAGAATACCACCCCACCTCCTTTGGGCTACAGGGTTGAAATGACTTCTGGGTATGGCTGAAGTGACTCCTCGGATGTGTACCGTCTTGACAGCAAGCATTAATGACCCAGGAAAGAGTGACTGCCATGAAGACTCTAGAAACTGAGCTGGGGTTGACACCCATGGGTAGCGTACTAGTTACACACACGAAGACCTTGGTTTAATTCCTAGAATGTCCAGAAAAATGGAGACTCTAGAAATTGAGCCAGGAATGCTTATACACTCCTGTAATCTCAGCTCTTGGGAGGCAAAGGCACCAAATCTCTGTGAGTTCAAGGCCAGTCTGGTCTACACTGCAAGACCCAGGCCAGCCTTGAACTACACAGTGAGACCTTGTCTAAAAACACTGCCCCCCCCCCACAAAACCAAGAACGTAGAAATTGAGTGTCAGGTAAGGTGGTACATTCCTATAATCCCAGTAGTTTCATGGTGGAGGCAGGAGAATGACAAGGTCAAAGTCACTTAGAGCTGCACAGTAAGTTTGAAGCCAGTCTCAATATGTAGAAATTCAGTGTGCTCAATTCTTCCAGGTATGTATGCCAGGGGCCAACAGCCAACACCTTGCCAGTTTACATAATACAGTCACTCAGACCAGCTCAGTCATTTGTCTGCCTGACCTTCCAAAAGCTAGTATGGCATACAGCACTCACTAGGCAGTAAAAGAAGCTTAGACCTTATTAACTTCTTTTTTTTTTTTTTTTTGGTTTTTCGAGGCAGGGTTTCTCTGTGTAGCCCTGGCTATCCTGGAACTCACTCTGTAGACCAGGCTAGCCTCGAACTCAGAAATCCTCCTGCCTCTGCCTCCCAAGCGCTGGGATTAAAGGCGTGCGCCACCACTGCCCAGCTTCTTATTAACTTCTGATGAAGTCTAGCTATACATTTCAATTTTTAAAAATGTATTTATTTACTATTCTTAGTGTGTATGTTGAGGGGGTTATGTGTGCATACCGAGGCACTCCTGTGGAGGTCAGAAGACAACTTTTAAGCTTTTTTTTTTTTTACTCTCCTTCTATTAGCCATTCTGAGGACTGAATGCAGATTGTAAGTTCAAAAAAGCAAATTATCTCCCCTGATTGGTCCCAACAGGCCTATGTCTATACCTGAAAACAACAAAACTCTGCAATAAAAGAACCATTTATCAATTGTTATTGTGTTTATGGTGTTTGGCCCTCAACACCCACTGGAGAAAAATGAGGAAATAATGTTAGTCCACGTGGGGATCAGGGGTTCTTACCTCAATTGAGTCAAACAGGATTTTCTTGCTTTGTTTTGTTTTTGTTTGTTTGTTTGTTTTGTTTTGTTTCTCCTTGAGCCAGGGTCTCAACAAGCTTCCAACTCACTATGGAAGACCTTGAACCTCGACTTTTTTTTTTTTTTGTCTTTTATCCATCCATCTGTCCGTCTGGGGTCTCGAACTCAGGCTTTGTCTCCTCTCTCTTCCGTTTTCTCTGTCTTAGATCCTGTTCCTTTCTGGCTGCTTCGCGCCACAGAATCTCTTCAGGCTTTGAGCACAGTTTCTTGACTTTAGTCACGCACTTCTATCTTGAAAGCCATCACAGCCGCGTATCATGATTTGTTTTTTGCAATAGGGTTCCTATAAAGCAGGTAGCATACCCTCTGATCTCAGTACTCAAGAGGCCGAGGCAGGAGGTTCATGAGTTGGAGGCCAGCCATTGGACTACCTATCCAGACTTTGTCACAAACAACCAATCAAACAAAAGAGGGGGCGGGGAGCTTGCTTAGTGGGCGGGGCGAAGGCCACAGCCCAACAAACGCTTGCAGAAAGCCTGGGGTAGTGACCTGCATTCCGGATGAACGGAACAAAGGACTGTATATTGAAATCTCTTTGAGTCCATGAGCTGAAACAAATGCTTCCTCCTTTAAATTGGTCCTGCCAGGGCTGGAGAGATGCCTCAGTGGGTAAGAGCACTATCTGCTTTTCCAAAGGTCCTGAGTTCAATACCCAGAAATCTCATGGTGGCTTACAACCGAGTAACGGGATGATCGGATACTCTCTTCTGTCCTACAGACATACATGCAAATAGAACATACATTAATAAGCATTGTTCCTATCAGACATTCTATCACAGTGAAGACAATAATGACACAGTTGGAAATAAAGATACTTCAACAGGTAAGGGATGATCAGACTTCCCAGGCTGCCTTTCTCAGAGGTCGGGGATGTGCTCTGGGTGCTTCGTGGAAGGTGTCACCCAGAGGATTCAACAAGGCATAAAGACCTGATTAGCCCCATTCCATAGGCTGAGGGCCTGGATGGAATGGAAGGAGACAGCCAGCAAGTGAGTCCATCTTCCCTCGGCTCCCTGACTCTGGTGTGAGCTACTGGGCCCCACCACCCCCTCCCCACCACAAGAGACTAAAACCTTCACAGTCTACAGCCAGGGTGAAGCTCTCTTCCTTTCAAGCTGGCCTCAGGTGTTTGGTCACAGTGATAACCTTGCAGAGGAATCATTCATGTAAAACAGTTTTCCTCCCTGCCCGTGCTTGTGAAATTGAGACAGGCTGACTCCATGATAGGCTTTAAATTGGTAGTTCAGGAGACTAGGCCTAAATTTCTGTTTCCAAGAACTGGGCAAGTCAGTTACTGGAAAACAAAACAAAACACTTGCACGCGCGCGCACGCACACGCACGCACACACACACACACACACACACACACAGGCTTCAGGCAGCTAGTCAGAAACTGCCCTGCCATCAGAAACTGCCTTGCCTCCTGGCCTGAGGCAAGGGCAATGGGTCAGCAACAGTTTCCAGACTTCCCCAGCAACAGTTTCTAGACCACTACACTCCAGTAATGAAATGTCCCTAGAAATAGAGCCAACAGATTAAGATGGAGGTCACCTACCTGGGAGTCCCCCTAATGTGCTTTAAATTGGGCCTGTGAACTCACTAGGTCCCCTCCATCTTGAAAGATGGTAGACCCCAGCATGCTGGACTTCTCCAGAATAAAATGCTCCATGCTTTTGCAGACTATTTGAGTCCAGGGTATTATTCTTTGGCAAATAATGGACCCTCACAAAATAACAATGCTGAGATTCAAATACACATTTACAGATACCTTGGCCAACTAGCCTTGGCTGGTTCCCTAATAGCTCATAAGTTAATAACCCGTTTATCCTAATCCAAGTTCTGCCCTGTGGCTAGTCCTTAGCTACACACAACAGTGCTCTCTTTGTGGGCCCACTCCTCCCCCACTGCCTATCTCCCACGATCCTTACTGCCTGTTGGAAGTCCCACCCATTTCCTGCCTCAGCTACAGGCCAGTCAACTTTAATTGACAGGTGTTGCATCCATACAGTGCACACTTCTCTACACGTTTGATGGTGAAGTGATACAGAAAGATGGCTGTCTCAGTCAGGTGGTGGTAGCTACACCTTTAATCCCAGCACTTGGAAGGTAGAGGCAGCCTGACTGTGAGTGAGGCCAGCCTGGTCTATAAAAGGAGTTCCAGGACAGCCAGGACTGTGTAGAGACCCTGTCCCAAACAAACAAACAAACAAACAAAAATAACAAAAACAAGCAAAATAAAACAAAACAGAAAACGTACTCTGCTTTATTTATGCAGAAGTGTGTGTGCGCCGGGGCAGCAGGGGAGAATGTCAGGTGTCTTGCTGTGTTACGCTCTGCCTTCTTCTCTGGAGACAGTGTCACTCACTGAACCCAGGGCTACGTGGGTGGTGAGCAAGGCCCAGCAGTCCACCTGCCTCCTGGCCGTGCAAGGGTTAATGTGTAGCTGTGTCTCAAGGAGCACACCACCATTACAATATCATTAATGTACTCCTCCTCCCCTTCTTCCTTCTTCTTTTCTTCCTCCTTTTTTATTTATTTGTTTAATTTTTCGAGACAGGGTTTCTCTGTGTACTCCTGGCTATCCTAGAATTCACTCTGTTGACCAGGCTGGTTGCAGACTCAGAGATCCACCTGCCACTGCCTCCCAAGTGCTGTGTGCCACCATACCCCCCTAAAACAATTTTTAATATTATCTATACCCAAAGACATTTGAGTCTCCAGAAAATCGAATCTAGTGATCAGAGAGAGAGAGAGAGAGAGAGAGAGAGAGGGAGGGAGACTAGAGTGACCAGGAGCAAAGAAGGCTCAGGGATAAGACAACAGCAGGGCACAAAGAAGGCTGACAAAAAAGATTTTTGAGAGTGGAGAACAGAGACAGCTTAGAGATAAGAGATCTGTGCGATCATTGGCTTATTCAGTTAGAATTTGGAAATTGAATGTTTTTTTCCCCCTTTGAGTCTGATTTCTAGTTTATATTGAGGCCAAGCCATTTGGAGTAAGACACCAAGGCTTTAATAAAATCTCTGAGTACAAGGAGGAAAGAGATGAGAGGAGGCAGAGGAGGAAACCGAAGAGTGTAATTCTGAATGGGATGAACCAATGGTTAGAGACAGCAAGCTCCAGGAGGGAGGCTTAGGGAACCGGTTCCAGAGGCCCAGAAAGGTGCAGAGAAAGCTGCTTGTTTTTCCTGTGAAGCTTTTGTAGAGCGAAGAGAGACAGACAGCAGGCTTCAGCAAGACAACGAGGAAAGAGAGACAGAGCAGGCAGCTCTTAGAGGGAACTGAGGAGAAGTGTTTAGCCACAGTTAGGGACAGAGCGAGCGCCATGATGGAGCTGAGAGAGCAGACAGAGAGGCATCCAGGAGCCCAGGAAGGGGACGGGAGAGACTTAGGGGGTTGGCAGAAGGAATTCCCCCAAAAGGAGGGTTCCAAGATAGTGTCGGAGAAACAGAGGGCAACTCGGTAAAGGGCAAGTGGCATGGGGCATGGGTCAGAATTTCAGCGGGGTGGGGGGGCGCGTCCTCAAGGGGACTGAAACTTGCCAGGGAGATTCCCGGGATCACTGGAGAGGCACAGAAGGGCACTGAAAAGGTGTAGGGAGGCTGCCTGACGCACCACCTTGATTTCATAGCATGCTCCTGAGCAGAGAAAGACAGAGCAGGCAGCTCTGGGAGAGCCACTTAGCAAGTAGGTAAGGAGAGACACGTGGCTGGAGCAGGTGGAGGAGAAGCGGCAGAAGAGGCGGACCCTAGAATTTGGAATTGAATATGGTAGTGTCAGAAGCCAGAAGCAGCACATGATCTATACCACAGGAGAGCCAAATCAGTAGCTTTGTTCAGTTAGAAGAGACCAGGGCCCTTGGAAGTGTGTGTGTGTGTGTGTGTGTGTGTGTGTGTGTGTGTGTGGTCCCTGTGCCCTTTCCAGGTTCTCAGCACCAGAGGTATGTGAGGAAACACAGTAAAGAGGTGTACGGAGGATGAGAAGCTGAGGGACATCATAAGGGGCGCAGGTCCTTTGGACCTTCCTGTCGCACCCCATCTGCACCCCATCCACCACTTGCCGTTGTCCCAAGGAAGAAGCTTTTTCTGAAATTCCATTTTATTTTATGTTTGTTGTATGCATGATTGTGTGTGTGTGTGTGTGTGCACACGTGCATGCACATGCGCACGCACGTGCGCATGCCTTAGCACACATGTAGAGGTCCCAGAATAGTTTGCAGGAATGGGTTCTCTCTTACCAAGTGAGTCTGGTTGGCCTCAAACTCAAGTTCTCAGGCTTGGCAGCAGGCTCCTTTGCCTCTGGAGCCATCTTGTTGGCCCATAGTTTTCTTGCACTATATAAATACATTTTTGGGAAATTTTATCCACAGCTACAGCTTCAACTACGGCCTATCCTCAGGAGTAGCCATTACAATGTATTTAACAGCTGATAGCATGCCAGCACTAACTAAATTAAGACGACAAAGTGCCAACTGATTAGATAACCAGTCTGGCACTGCCCTTGAGCTGGCTGGATACAGCTCGATCTATACTATTTAAAAACTATATAATATAATAGAGTGTTCAAACACAGTCTGGTAGTTAACAGGAGAAGCCACAAACGGGTCAAACTCCAACTCTGCTTCTTGCTGAGGGACCTTGGGCAAGTTGGTCATCTGTCTTCTGTTTCCTCAATCAAACGAGGATGATAAAGTCCCTGTGTCGTGGGGACATTGTGAAACACAACTTAAGCAATGAAGCTATAGATTAAGTAATATTTTTCCCCTCTAAATGTACCCAGAGTGCTTGGACACCTACAAGGAACTCAGTGTGAGTAGGCAGACTCATACACAATGCCACCAGGCTTATGTCTTCTTGATTTTGTGTACTGCATTGAATGGGAGAGAAAATACCTATATGGCATTCCCGAGAACCAAGTGCGGAGTGTCTCGTGCATTGAATTCATTTATTTTCCCCAGAAGTCTCCACTCATTACTAAATCTAAACAGAAAAAGTTCAAATGATTCGACCAAGCCCCCCCCCCCCAGCTGCAGCCCCGGGAGAGAGGAAGCAGCCTTTTGCAAACAAACGGGCATTTCTGGCAACTTCCTTTATATTTAGCTGACTTAGTTCCCTCCAGATTTTACAATTCAAAAAATAACCCTTGGAGGAAGTCAGCTTCAGACCTGGTTCTGCCTGTGAATATTAAGAAATTCAATCTTTCATTAAACAGGGACTTGGTGACTAATGCTTTGAACATTTCCAAGTGTCTTCTCGTCCATCCTGAAACAGATATACTTACTTTAAAGTATAAAGTGACATGGCTGTGAGCTTAGGTGACCCCAAGTCCTTGCTCAATTACTAAAGAGTAAACAAATACAGCCGGTGTTAGTGACAGAGGAACCAATAAACGTGAGTCACTTCCTGAATAACTACCTTCTTAACCCCAGATGTCAGGGCAAGCCAATACCCAGATGTGTGCACTGGTGTGTGGACTTGGTGTATAGAGTTGTCCGCCCACAGAAGGTACCGTGTGTTTACTCACTATAGTTAGAAGGTGCTAATCTGGGGTTCAGTCCTAAAGGTGTTGCCTAGGCTCAGTGGTCACCCTGATTGTCCCTGAGAACCAGAGTCTGACAATATGGACTGAGACACTGTCTCAAATTGAGGTTCATAAATTTCCAGGGCAGGAGATGGAGCTCAGTCTGTAGGGCACTTGCTTTCATGAAGTCCTGTGTTTGATTGTTAAAACCATATAAACCCAGAGTGATACCATAGGCTATAAACCCAGAATTTGGAAGGTGGAGGCAGGAGTTCAAGTCCATCTTTGGCTCCATAGCAAGTGTAAGGCCAGCCTGAGCTACACTGTAGACACTGTCTCTAAAAAAGGAAAGAAAGAAAGAAAGAAAGAAAGAAAGAAAGAAAGAAAGAAAGAAAGAAAGAAAGAAAGAAAGAAAGAAAGAAAGAGAAAGAAGGAACAAAAGGAAGGAAGAGAGAGAGATAGGGAGAGAGACAGAAAGGAAAAAAACCTCAGGACTACAAACACTATGTCTTCTGGAAGAACTGCGTTTATTTTTGTTATTTTTCGTTGTCCTTCCTTTCTTCTCTGTTTTGTTTTGTTACTATGCAGCCCAATCTGGCCCTACTCTCAGAATCTTTCTGCCTCTGCTCCCAATACAGGCGCTGTCTACGGTCTCCACCTTGTCCCCTTCCCCACTTTCCTCCTGTGTTGGGGATTGAACCCAGGCCCTCCTCCGGGTGGGTAAGCATTCTACCACTGAGTATCTCAGCTCCTGGAATAACTTTTGTAGCAGAATCACACACACAGACACACACACACACACACAAACCCGGTGAATCCTGAGTGACCGTGCTAAGTGTTGCACTGAAGATAGATTCCTGGGAACTTGAATAAATTAAGTAATTAAGTGAGTTAACAGCTGAGCTGTGAGTCATCCTCAGACACTGGGACCCGAGCACCTTTCTTTCGCTGTCTAAGTCATTGTTATGTTTTCCTGGGGGAGGGCTGTGTGTTTGTTTGTTTGTTTTTGTTTCTTGAGACAGGATTTCTCTATGCAGACCTGGAACTCACTCTGTCCACCAGGCTGGCCTTGAACTCAAAGAAAACCACTGGCCTCTGCTTCCCGAGTGCTAGGATTAAAGGCGTGTGCCATCACCACCCAGCTGTCATTGCTGTTTTATGAAATCTTGTCTTTGTGTGAAAAGGTTCCATGGGGAGTAAACAGAGCATTGAAACCTTGGGAAAGAAAAGAAAGAGAGAGAGAAAGAAAGAAGGAAGGAAGGAAGGAAGAAAGAGAGAGAGAAAGAAAGAAGAAGGAAGAAAGAGAGAGAGAAAGAAAGAAGAAGGAAGGAAGGAAGAAAGAGAGAGAGAAAGAAAGAAGAAGGAAGAAAGAGAGAGAAAGAAAGAAGAAGGAAGAGAGAGAGAGAGAGAGAGAGAGAGAGAAAGAAAGTCACTGCAGATGCTTTCTCAGTTTGCTCTTTATACAGACGATTTTGAGGGACGTCTATGGAGTCTTTCTGTATATACATCACTCTCTTCTGTTCCTTTCTTTCTTTCTTTCTTTCTTTCTTTCTTTCTTTCTTTCTTTCTTTCTTTCTTTCTTTCTTTCAGTTTCTTATTTAGATCTATCTCCTGTCTGATAAGCATACTTGACACACTGTGAGATTTAAATTGGAAAGAAGAAGAAACCAAATCGCACAGACCATGACAGTCTTAAAAACCCCAGGGGCTGATTGCATTTGATTAGCACTCAAAGGTAGTTATTTGTGCCGAGTAAATTTCACGCTCTGAAGACTAGAACATCTTCCTGTGGGTGTAGCTTGCCTGGCTTTTCACCTGTCTCCCAGATGGCCTGTGACTCCAGCAAGTTCCCTCCCAGGGTGGTTGTCTCTTTACAGCCAACCTGCCCCGTCGTCCTGGTTCTCATACCTGCCAGAGAGGGTGACAGCTCTTGAGCAGGGACTAGTCCAGGGACTCTTCACTATCTCATTTTTGGCTCCCCCTGAGTCCCATTTAACTTTATAAACCATTCTCTACCTAAATGTGTGTTAAGTTTCCTAGGTAAAGTTACCTCCTCCAGATAGAATCCTGTTTTACAAAATCGATAGGCAGTACATTCTTACTCTTCCCAGATTTTAAGGCAGGGCAGGAGTTAGTAATTTGAAGGGAAGGCTGATTCAGTGCGTCGTCCTCAAGGGTTCAGGAGCGAAGAATGAGGCAGATGCTATTTTCAATTTACAGAGCCATGTGTGGTGGGACCCAGAACAACTCTTGTACACGCAGCCACAGTGCAATTGCATCACTGCATGCAGTGTCAGAGAGAGCCAACAAACCGTCAGAGGACGGTTGATGCTGCCTCGGTATCTCTTTTTTTGCTCTTCTTTATTGGGGGTGGATGCAGACCCCTGGACCAGAAGAGACAGAAGGGGAGTGTTTGAATTAGAGAGAGGGGAATCCAAAGGGTCTTGTGATATAACGCAGGCTGACTGGCCACTCCCAAACCTGTCTAAATCTCCTGAGTGCTGGGATTACAGGTATGTGCCACAACAGTCCTAAAGGTCATGCGCAAACAAAATGTGAAATTGTTGCACATCGTGAAAATTTAATCCTCTGAGGAAGTAAAACTAACCAGTGTTAAACCTCAGAATAACAAGCCTGTTGTATATGGTTGTTAAAACAAGGGCGGAGGCTGGGTGTGAGGGTGCAGGTCTTTAATCTCAGAACATACATCTCACTAAGTAAACAATAAATGAAATAAAGGTTTAATGTTGTGTTTTAATTTTTTATGTTCTTGTTGTTGTAGAGACAGGCCCAGAATGGTCTCAGTTTTACTATTACCATGGAGCTGAAGATGACCTTGAACTTTTATTTTAAAAAGAGATTTATTTATTTATTATATCTAAGTACACTGTAGCTGTCTTCAGACATCCCAGAAGAGGGCATCAGATCTCATTATGGATGGTCATGAGCTACCGTGTGGTTGCTGGGATTTGAACTCAGGACCTTGGGAAGAGCAGTCAGTGCTCTTAACTGCTGAACCATCTCTCCAGTCCCGACCTTGAACTTTTAATATATTAAAACAAACAACACACACACACACACACACACACACACACACATGCATATGGTGTCTGTGTGAAGGCACATATGTTCACTGCGGCCCTGTGGGGGTTAAAGGACAGCTTGCAGGAGTCTCCTCTCCCTTTCTCTTTAACCTGGGTTCCAAGGATTGAACCCAGCTTACCAGGCTTATGTGGTAAATGTGTTTAGCAGTCAAGGCATTTTTAAGGTCTGACCTCAAACTTCTGCTCCCCGTGTCCCCATTTTCTGAATGCTAGAATCACAGGCATGTGCCACCATCCCAGCTGCGTGAGCCACTGAGGGCTGAGCGCAGGACTTGGCGCATGCAGGACAAGCATTCTCCCGACCTGGCTGCAGTCTCAGGCTCTAGATTTATCACCACTGATCGAACATTTACTTATGTTTCAGAAGACTATAAGTAATAGTTCTTGTGAGAAGAAGTTCTTTGAGACCCAATTTAAAAATTTCAAATAGTACTTCTCTAGGTCCACGGATTTTAAGACTGCTTTTTTTTTTATTTAAAGAAAAGGACTGATTTATTTATATTTTTGTATTTATGTATGTGTGTTTGTGTGTGTGTGTGTTTTGTGTGCATGTGTGTGTGTGTGTGTGTGTGTGTGTGTGTGCATATGCCACATGCATGCAGGTGTTCATGTTCATGGTCTAGAATGGCATGCTGGACCCCCTGGAGCTGGAGTTGCAGGTGGTTGTGACCTGCGTGGGGTGGGTGCTGGGAACTGAACTTGGGTTCTCTGGAGGACCAAGATGCTCCGTAAACTCCTGAGCTCTCTCTCCAGCCCCAGGATCTTTCAGCCTTCTTCAAAGCAGTTTATGTGTGTGTGCTCAACACGTCTGTGTAATGACGACCATGGTGCTATGCGTATACTGCAATTGATGAGTAAAATCTTGGAAGAATGAGTGAATAATTAATTAGTGGATTATATTAATTTTAAATGAAGTCTCCTTAAGAAACAATCATCATTACCACCACTACAGAGAGAGCATTAGTAAAACGAAATACAGGTTGTGGAGCATGAGCTGTCAGGATGGCTCACTGTGCAAGGGCACTTGTCACCTGTTGTGGTTAGAATGACAAACGTCCTCTTAGGCTCAGATATTCAAAGTCGGTTCTAGGTAGGTGGCAGTTTTGGGGTGTTCAGGAAGTGCAGCCTGCTGAGGGAACACGTCCCTCGCTCGTGGGCTTTAACATTCTCTAATTTCGGTTAGCTCTCTGCTTGGCACTCGCTGTCAAACGTGTGATTGCCCAGCCTCCTGGTCCTCACGTCATGCCTGCCACTTGATGCCATGCCTCCGCCCCACAGCGATGGTATCTTAGTTCTTAGTGCGATGAGCAAGATAAACCCTCTCTCTTCCTTAAGTTGCCCTTGGTCACGGTGTTTTAAACACAACAACGAAAAAGTAACTAACTCACACTAACAATAAGAAACTAAAATGAATTAGGTCGCATTGGAAGCTAGTTCAGGTGTCGGTGACTCGGTGTTTGGTGTGCCAATGGTTTCCAGGAAATACTGAATGTGTTGCTCACTGCAGAGAAGGGAGCAGACGCTATGGGATGCCCTGAGAATTCTCAGTTAGAACCAGTTCTAGAGTTCGGGTTTTGGTCATGTGATAGGAGAGGGAGGGTTTGTTGTGGCCAACATGAACCCTGTGACTAGGCTTGTGAAGAAGAATTATGTTTAGGGAGTGCACCTAGGACAGAATAAAGCTGTGAGTTACAGGAGAGAGGGAGTGTGTGGTACTTTGTGGGCAGCACAACTTGTAGACAAAAATCACAGAGTGGTTTTAATTTCTCAGACTAACAGTGTCTGAAGCTGGTATCTCATGAGAGTATTTCTGAACGGAACTAATCCCCCTTCCCTTCGAGCGTTGAGCCAGCTTGCAACTCCTAGGGACTTTTCAACCTTTCTCAGATGATCACGTAGGGGTTCAAGAGCTACTTAGGGGCCATGTGTACTGGTAGTCGCAAGACTCAGGAGATGGAACAGAAAAATCAGGAATTCAAGGCTAGCCTCAACTACACAATTGTAAGCCAGCCTTGGTTATGTGAAAAACAAAAACAAAAACAAAAAAAAACCTTGTCTCAAACAAACAAACAAACAGAAAAAAACATAAAAATAAGTAAGTAAGTAAGTAAATAAATAAATAAATAAAGCTGCTGAAAAGCTGGGGTATGGCTCATAGAGTGTTTGCCTTGCATGCAGGAGGCCCTGAGTTCAAATCCAGCACCACCAAAAGAAGTAGTCAGACTCGGAGCACAGAGTCCCCCTGTCAGGGCTAGAGGCTGGACACCACAGGGATGATTTTAGGGTTTTGTCCTCTGGGAAGAAAGGATGACAATGACACTCTCAAAGACAATGCCAGCCAGGTGTGGTATCACACACCTGTAATCCCAGCACTCCGGAGGCACTGACAGGTGGATCTCTGGGTTCGAGGTCAACCAAGTCTATATCATAGCAACTCCAGAACAGCTAAAGCTATACGGGGAGACCCTGTCTCAGAAAAGCAAATTAATCAATTAATTAAAACAAAAGCTTACATTCTCAGAATTCTAGTAATTTTATTAAAAAATGCTTTCCTTTGGTAGAATTCTGACACCCTAACCTAAGCAGATCTTCATTTTTCTTTCCCTTCAACCCCTGGCAAGGGCTTAGTGGTCTCAATGGATTTCCTAATTAGTAATGTTTTTTTGTCTTCTCAGGTTTTTTGTTTTTTGCTTGTGTGTTTTGAGACAGGGACTCATGTAGCCCACCCTGGCCATGACTTCACTATGTAGTCAAGCCTGGTCTTGAGTTTCCAATCCTCCTGCCTCATCTCCCAAGTGCTGGGTTTACAGGTGTGCACAGCCACACCCGGATTCCTACTCTGGACATTTTAGGCTCAGGAATCATACAATGTGTGGACTTTTTGTGTTTCTCTCATGGAGCACAATGTTTCCTTTTGAAATTAATTATTAATTTTCTCTTTGAAAAATTGCGTTTACTTATTGTATATGTATGGGGTTGGCTCTCAAGCCACGATGCATGCGAGGAGGTCAGAGGTCAGTGAGTGCTGAGTTGGTTCTCTCTTCTCCCAGCTCAGGTTGTCAGGCTTGGCTGACAAGGTCGCTACTCACCGAGCCATCCTGCTGGCCCAGTTATGTTATGTCCAAATAAATTAAATTTCTACTGTGGATGTGCCTCCACACTATGTTTATGCACTCACAAACTGACGAGTATTTAAATTTGGGGGCTATTCTGAATAGTCACATACGAATATTTGTTTGACCGTATGTTTCTTTCTGTTTGCGGTGTGTGCATGTGTGTCTTTAGTCATTTGCAAGTGTATATAGTTCTCATTCCTCAGCCGTGTGCACACACAAGTGTAGATATCTTTCCTTAGGCTCTAGCCATTTTTTTTTTAAATAGAGACTCACTCTGTAGACCAGGTTGACCTCAATCTCACAGAAATCTGCCTGTCTCTGCACCCTGAGTGATGGGTAAAGGCATGTGCCACCAAGCATGGCCTTAAAAAGGAAAAGACTCCCTCATTTCCCTGGAATTTGCCAAGTAGATGAGGCCACCAGTGTCCTCAGACCCAGCTGTCTCTGCCTCCTGAGTGCCGGGATCCTGGGGATCAAAACGGGGGTCCTTGTGGTTTCATGGCAAACACTTTACCAAGGGAACCATCTGTTGGTACTCTGTCTGGACTCCACTCCCACAGTTATCTGGCAACAGCCAGAAATGTCCCGCCCCAACCCCACAGTTATCTGGCAACATCCAGAAATGTCCCGCGCCCCACAGTTACCTGGCTGCTTGGCCACTCCCCTCCCTCTTGCTTCTGGGCTCTGTTACTCTCTTGATCTCTCTTGCCCTCGTGGGCTCTTCCCTTCCCCCTTTCCTTCCCCCCTCTCTCCACGTGGTCATGGCTGGCCTCTCTCCTTCTCTTTGCCTTTCTCTGCCTCTTCTACTCTCTTAACTCTCCTCCCCATGCCCTGAATAAACTCTATTCTATACTATAAGGTTGTGTGTGTGATCCCTTGGGGAAAGGGATGCCTCTGCTTGGGCCCGCTGAGGCACGCCCTTCCCAACACCTCTCCACACACCCCATAGAACATATCTTAGTATCTCTTTCTCTTTTATGATCACAACACCATCTATCTAACTGACTCCTCAAGCTTGTAATTCTCTTAGAAACTCAGCAGAGAAATTGTCCAGGTCAAACAGCACTCCCCATTTAACGTCTGAGGATCTGCGCAACTGTGCCCCACAGCGGGTGGACCGGTTTACATTCCCACGAGTCCACAAGTTCCGGTCACTCTACTGCCTCGTAGACACCGTTTTTTTTTTTTTAGTGGGTGGCTGTCCTGGTGGGTAGGAATCCAAACTCAGGAAGAGTTCCATCTATGCTACCTTGAAGGCTTAAACTTTTAATTTCTATATGGAAGTTCTTGCTATTGAATACATTTCTGTGTGTGGTGTGTGAAAGAAGCCCAAATCTATTCTTTTACTTGTCTTGCCTTTTTTTTTTTTTTTTTTTTTTAATAAAGACGGAGTCTTTCTTATGCCCACGCTGGTCTCAACTACTGATCTTCTTGACTCAGCCTCCCAAGTAGGGGTCAGGCAGGTGTCACCTTGTCAACTACATTCTTTGCACCTGATGTCAAATTGCCCCGTCAGGGTTCGTTGACTCAGCACACCTTGGACCTTTCTTTATGCGAAATCAGTTGGTCATAGCTGAGTGGGTTAATTTCTGGACTCTCAGTTAAGTTCTATTTCATCAGGTATTTATTTACTTATTTTTCTAAGACAGGGTCTCTCTATGTGGCCTTGGCTATCCATGGAGCACTCTATCTAGATCAGGCTGGGTTCAAACCCACAGATATCCTCCTGCCTCCATCTTCCGAATGCTGGGGCTAAAGACATTTGCCACCTTATCCTGCCATCTGAATGACCTTAATTTATTAACGCCTTTTCAACATCATTTTATTCAGTAGGTCATCTCCAAAACTTGCACATTTTAATCACGTGTTCTGCTGATTTAAAGAGAGCCAGGATGAACTTGCTGTGAGGGAAAATAAAGTTCCTGAAAATCAGGAGCACAGCTGCCAAGCCAGGTCATGTCGTTGCGATTTTAGACGGTCACAGTTACGTGCGCAGCTCTAGTAACCTCTAAAAAATCAGATTTATGAAACTTCAGGCACCCACTTTAATATTTCTGGAAAGGAAATGATGGCAGAAATATCACTGGACTCTGTACAAAACAGGAATAGATGCAGGAAAGAATTGATGATCTTTATTTTTCTCTTCTTCCTCAGCAACTTACATATAATAAATAACAGTTGTGTGTACAGGATTTCCTGTGGGTCTTTTAATTGCATTATAACGGCGACTGGGTAATAACTGTACAGGGGTTTTTTTCTGATATTTTTCTCATTAGCAAAGATTCTTGTTAGGGAGACAAAGCATAAAACTGTACAAACAGGGAGTCTATGTTGGTTCCCTACATTTTGCTGGGCAAAGCATAATTTCCTTGCCATGGTCTTGTGTCTTGCATTTTTTCTTGTTAAGTATTATTATTTACCTGACCCCATCCCTGGCCATGCTGTTTTAAATAGGATCTCACCTTGCAGCCCAGACTGGCCTCAAATTTCCAATGCTCCTGCCTCAGCCTCCTGAATACTGGAACTACAGGTTCATACTACTTTTCCTGGAATCAGATATAATTCTATTGTGCTACCCTCTTCACAGTTAACAATTTGGGGAAGCATCATCATACATATATAAAAACTAGAAAATTCTGTTTGTGTTGGCATCCATCAAAGAGAATAAATGACTGTTCCATACTCAAACAACTCCCAGGTGTCCATTACTAGAAGTTTGTGGTGTATCTAAATCACAGGCTGCTTTAAGAGTCTGTGTTCCCAAGGTCACAAGGAGAGGAGAATAGGAATGTGGGGCCATTTCTGCTGGATTCTGTCTCTGCACCCTTGCCATATTGGGCCAGAGTATCTGGAAGTTCACCAGCTCCATGGTCTGTCTTAGCCACTATGAGGAGAGCCTGGGAAAGAATTTGCCATTTAATGGAAAACATGTGGCAGTTACTGTCTATGATGACTGTATACTTTGGATCTAGATGTTCTGCTCCTTTCTTTATAGTAAGGCACCAGTTATTTAAGAAATAAGGATGTTTAATCCCTTTAACAGAATTACGGATGCTTAAGGGATGCGATCTGAAAATTGGATTGAACTCTTGAACTCTTATTCTAGATAAGATTGTCAGTAAACTAATGACATTAAAAATGAAAATGAGTCTGTGTTTCCGGGGGGATTTGCTTCTTGGAGCATGAACTTCTTTTCAGAGTGATTTCTCCTTCGTCCTCGTCTGCATCTTAAGATCCTTTATTCATATCACCCGGAAGTGATCATACGTTCTTCAAACCCCACCCCAGGTTCTGTCACATACGAATATGGAAAACACGACGGACAATGAAAACATACAGCACGTGCCTGCATATTAATGCTTTTGAGAGAATGGCTAGTGATCGATCGCTCAGACAGAGACTGTAGAACAGCCTTGTGACCTTGTCGGAAACGGACCCCTGAAGGTGAGTCTCAGAGGAAAAGGGTAGAAAAGTTCGTCACTGATACTCCCGAGAATTCAAATGAATCAAAGAACAGAGGGTAGGTGTAACAGTCCGTGTGATCCTGTGATCGACTCCATGTGCTTTTCCATCCTGTTGAGCATCTCCATCCCAAAGAGCATCATTTATGGTCCAAAGTCTGGAAGTTCTGCTGTTCCCCAGTAGATGGCGATGTTGCACACAAAGCCCAGCTGCATCATCGCTCTGGAGGTCTTATGTACCTCAAGTATTTTTTTAAAAAGTCACATAATTTCCCCCCTACACTTATAAAAGTGAGTACTTAAGAAGAAAAACGGGTAGTTGAAGGATTGTTTTTCTATCCAGTCTCTTTAGCAGAGAAATTTCATCACGCGTGACATTCCAGGAGGTTGCTTTCAAAGTCCCAAAATACGAAACGCATCTCTCAAGTCATCGACTTCATACAAGGGCTGCAGAGAAAGAGAGATATAAACGGAGAATGGCTTTAAATTTGAGCAGGGGGAGGGAAAGTGTCTAAAAGAAGTGGGTGGCTCCAGAGGAAAGTAAATTTGGATGAAGATCAAGAAAAAAAAGAAGGGGAGAATTCTGGCCTGAAAGGAACCCTACCTGAGGGGAGGTTAACAAAAGGAAAAGGTTATGAAGACTGAGCGAAGAGGAGGCAAGAGGAAAGAGTCTAAGTGGAAGCTCTGCCCTGGGCAAAGACAGAAGGGAAAACTGGGTAGTAAGTGCCATGAAATAATCATTATATAAAATAATGCATAATACAAATACACATCTAAGGGGTTCAGAGAGAGAGAGAGAGAGAGAGAGAGAGAGAGAGAGAGAGAGAGAGAGAGAGAAAGACTTACCAAAAGGATGCGTCGAAGCTGTCTGGTTAGCCGGACGGAGTTTTCATGCAGCCCTTCCCAGGCTTTGAAAGTTCTTTCGCGATTTTCTACAAATGTATTCCAGCAGTAAAAATAGTCTTAAAAGGAAAATGAATGAATGAATGAATGAATACATAAACAAATGGAGATGTATGTGCGAATGTCTGTGTGTGGGAGGGGGTTGTGCACGTGCGCACGCGCATATAAGCGTAGTGTGTAGACAGGAGGTCAGAAAGTCAGAAGGTCAGACAGAATACAGTTCGTGAGATTTCTTTTCTTCCACCCTTCCACCATGTGGGGTTTCAGAGATCAGACTTAAGTCACGAAGGCAAGTGCCACCACGGAACCATCTCTCTGACCACCACCACCTCCTCCACCACCACCACCACCACCACTGCTAAGGGTGGAACGCAGGGCTTTGCACATGCTGGACAAGAGTTCTGTCGCTCAGAGCACCTGTAGCCCTGCCAGCTTCTATCTCTCAAATTCTGACAATTCTGAGATTGATGTCCACTTATAATTCCACCGCTCAGAAGGCAGAGGCCGGAGAATTGCAAGTTGAAGGTCAGCCTGGGATAGAGACCCTACCTCAGAAAATAAAGTAATAGTTTTGATATCGAGGACGAATTGAGAGTCTTTACATAGCACCCCGCTGACACCCACGCTGAGTGGCAACTCAGATCGCCCTCTCCAGTGCGCAAGTCTCACCTTTGAAGGTCATGATTCCGATCTGGACGCCGGCGCGGTGCAGTCTCCGCAGCCCCTCAGGCTCAGCCTTGCGGTCTTCGCAGAAGTAGAGGCGCGCGGTGAAAATCCTTAGACTGAGGTTAGGGTTCCATCTCAGAAACTCAGCCACGTGCCGGGCACAGTCGTAGCAGGGGCTCCAGGAGGTGAACCAGGTGACGCGGTAACACCGGCCGGGGTCCAGGTCCCAGTCCGAGATGTAGCGTAGGAACAACAACTCCACGTGGCAGCCCGACTGGAGAAAGAGCAGAGAGCGCTGGTGACGTGACAGGCATGCTCTCCCACCCAGGTCATTTGGGATGCTTGTGGGGATGTCGCACTGGCTGACCTGAAACTCGCTAGGTAGACCAGACTGGCCTCAAACTCACGAGATCCTCCTGCCTCTGCCTTCAGAGTGCTGGGATTAAAGGTGTGCACCACTACTCCCAGCATAAAGTTAATTTTCTTGTTAAGAGAGCACTCGTTGGAGCCAAATCTCTTTATTGCACTGGCTCTGTTGGGTAAAGAGAAGCTGCAGAACTACGGGACAAAGGATTCCTCACACACCTTGCGGGGATCATCTTAGAGCTTCCGAAGTGGCTGCTTGGATGCCATATTGTAAAACTACACCTTGGCCACCAGGTGGCGACAGGACAATTTGTAAGAAGGGTTAGGGCACTGCATGGAGAGAAAAGCTTATTTGAAAAGATTTCGAGTCTCTAATTTGGGTTACAAGGGGAAGGCAATTAAGTAGTGTGTGTGTGTGTGTGTGTGTGTGTGTGTGTGTGTGTGTGTGTGTGTGTGTTGCCTTGGGAGAGAGCATTAGACCCCCTGGAACAGAAGTTACAGAAGGGTGTGAGTTGCCATGGGAGTGCTAGGAATCAAGCCCAGCTCTCCTAGAAGAGGAATAGGCACTCACAATCGCTCTTGGGCCCCTTTACTTTAAGCAATTCAGAAGCATGGGGTGGGGTGGGAGACTGGCGGGGAGGTACAGAAAAGTTTGGCAACAATTATTCCTGACATTGAAGTACTGTATGGCAATAGAGTTCCCAGTGAGACTAAGTAACAACCTTCAGGCTGAGTCTATTTGGCTCGATAGAATGTAGAAAGATCCGAGGAAGCTGGTGGAGACATTAATCAACTGGAGAAGTAGCACAGGCCTGCAATTACAGCGCTGAGGCAGGAGGATTGTCAGAATTGGCCAGCTTGGGGACACAGGTGCTAGCTCTTTCTCTGTCTCTGTTTCTCCTTCTCTCCCTTTGAGACTGTTTTGTCCCCTTAGCCCTTGGCACCAGGGGCATCCATAGCTTGAGTGTCAACAGCTCCCAGCCCCCCGGTACCTTGTTGCGAAGGTGGCCGAAGTCCAGTGAGAAGGAGGTGGCGCTATCTCTCCTTTTCACCACATAGCACAGGTAGGTCTCATGCCTACCCTTAGCCCAGCGGACGTTTTTGAAGTGGTAAAGAAACTTCTTTTGCTTCATCAGAAGGCTGTGAATGGGAGAAGAAGGTTAGGGCAAGGGTTCTCTTACCGTGTTCTTCCTTCGGCTCCGATTATTACTGTTGTCGCTCCTGAGGCTGAGCCTAGAGCCATATGCAAGCTAGCTGAGCGCTCCACCACTGAGGCTGAGCCTAGAGCCATATGCAAGCTAGCTGAGTGCTCCACCACTGAGCTGCATCCCCAGACCTATTGTGATCATGGTTTTTTAACTTTTATAGTTATTTGGGTTAAACCGGAAAGCATAGTCTTGCTTCCTTTTCTGGATGCCTGAGACATGCTCAGTTGAAAATCCACCCATCCCTTCTTGCCCACAGTTCACCCCTCCCCTTCCTCTTCCTCCTCTCCCTCACTGCAGCAGTCAAACTAGGTAATTATCCTTGATTAATGTATTTATTTATATATTTTATGTATGGATGCTCTGTGTATATGCATGCCTTCAAGTCAAAGGAGGGTGTCAGATCCCATTGTAGATGATTGTGAGCCGTTATATGGTTGCTGGGAATTGAACTCAAGTCCTCTGGAAAAGCAGCCAGTGCTCTTAACCACTGAGACATCTTTCTGGCCCAGCCATCTCTCTAACCCTTTTGATCACGTCTTCTTCCTCAGTTTTCATATTTAATTAATTGTATAAGTTTGTAAGTTCTACTGGGACTCTAATTTGACATTTTGAGAACTTTTAACACGGGGGAGATCTGAAGGCTTTGGACATGGCCTTAGACACCTTTAACCTTCTGCCCTCCTGTCTCCCCGCTACCTCAATAGCATCACAGAACCAAAACTCTTCCAAAAGCAAGTTATAAAACCTGGCAAGGGCCAGGTAGGTTGCTTGTGCCTGTAACCTCAGCACTTGGGGGCAGAAGGGATTGCTGTAAGTTTGAGGCCGGCATGGGCTCCACAGCAAGAATATAGTAGCAGCAGTTGTCTATCATGTATGAGGCTCTAGGTCTGACCCCTCAGTACCACAAAATGAAGCAAAAGAAAACATAGAAAGCCACACTCCATTTCCAGCACTTGAGCCTCAGTGGAGGAAGGAAGAGAGCAGGATATCAAAGCCACTGAGCTGCTGGAAAAAGGAAGGTCACTGTCATCCTTTGTGAGCCATATTCCATGGGTGCCCTGTCCTACATGGGTCTTGCTGGGCACCCTTCCTCCCTCTCTAAGCACAGGGTCATATGAAGTCATGCCAACTTACTATCACATTGCTACATAGTATCTATCTATTTTGCATTGAACAGAAGTATAAGAAACAGTTGCCTCTGTGTCTTTAAAAAAAATCACACTCCTTTATTATTG